>JAMXBD010001735.1:0-300600 GCA_024138025.1 Combretum micranthum | reverse complement strand
TGGAAAGGGGGAATGGAATCTAGTACCTCTCACTTGAAAGAACGGGGGAAGATGCCATTAGGCTATAAGGACATCATATCAAGGTGTTTTAGTTTGTTGCTGCTGTGTGATATGAATGTAATCTGATGCCATCTGAGGAACTTTGGCCCATGCGAATGCTGTTTATGATGCACTTTGAAGGTCCTCAACGAATGAAGGAATCCTAGAAAATTTTTGTTTATTTCTATTTTTTCATATGCCATGCAAAAATTTCTCAATAGAAATAACAAAGAATACAAAATCACTTCTTTCTTTTAGCCATCTATCCAAAATCAAGTCCAGTGAGGCTTGGGTGTTATTTCTTTGTATGATTTTGGAACTCCCTTGTAGGCTCTTGCAGCTTTATGCTGGTTATCATGGCATTGATGTTAACAATTTGGCTATTAATCCTTTCTATGGTAAATGTATCCATTGTGTTATTGTCCAGCTCACAGTCCAGCAAGTTACGATGATGAAAATGATGTGAAAAATTTATATGCATTTCCTGCGACAGTGCTGATCTCCAAATTGCTTTCCTGTTTTATATATAAAACCACTCATACTATAATTTAAAGCACGCATGGGCCGGCATTCTAGTTGGTATATGATGATTATTAGGTCTTGGATTTAAACTTAAGCCTCCCTTGTATCAACTTTATCTGGATGTACGTATTGACTTGTGGCTCATTTCAGTGGATACAATCTGGAGTGAGACTGCATATTTGTTCTCAGTTTTGACAAACAAGACAGGATGCATTGGTTATAATGATGGTTATTGTTCTGGCAGGTCCTTCTGGGAAAATCATGCTCTTGCCAGAAGAAGATCCAAATGCCACCCACATAATGATCGCTACAGGCACTGGTATTGCACCTTTTAGGGGTTACCTTCGCCGAATGTTCATGGAATCGGTTCCTACATACAAGTTTGGTGGCCTTGCATGGCTGTTCCTGGGGGTTGCTAATTCTGACAGCCTTCTTTATGATGATGAGTTCAACAAGTACCTCCGTGACTACCCAGATAATTTCCGATTTGATAAAGCTCTTAGTAGGGAACAAAAGAATAGTAGAGGAGGAAAAATGTATGTCCAGGATAAAATTGAAGAATACAGTGACGAAATCTTCAAGTTGTTGGATGGTGGTGCGCACATATATTTTTGTGGTCTTAAGGGGATGATGCCAGGCATCCAGGACACACTGAAGAGAGTCGCCGAGAAGAGAGGAGAGAGCTGGGAAGAGAAGCTGTCACAACTCAAAAAGAACAAACAATGGCACGTGGAAGTGTATTAGTTGCGAACGGTGCTGGATGCTGATTCGCTATAGATTCAGACAAGGTGTAGCAGTGTAGGATTATCTATCTGGTAGGCATCACATGCGTGCTTCTGCTGGTAAATTATTTAGCTCGAACCTGGTAAGTTGTTCAGCTGAAACATTGATCACAAACCACACCTCATCCACATCGTCAAATATTTGAAACTGAGTTCTTGTTGTTAGAAGGGAAGTTAGAATGAATAAATCTATCTCTGTCATGTGATTATAATTCACCACGGAGAACTAAGCCCTTTGTAATTTTCGTCTATTCTTATTTGTCCTAATTGTTGCCATGGCCTAATTGGTGTCCCAAGTTCAATTACCTGATTTGAGTAAGATTGCAGAATGTGTTGTCTGATATTGCGATTTGGGCTTGGGATTTGTGCTAATATATTTATAGTAGAAACCTATGGCAATTTAATTTTATAAAATTTTCAAAAGTTAATACAATTTTTTGTGATTATTGTTAATGTTTTGAAACTTTGCTTTATAAAGTTAACTGACTGGTTTACTCATTAGCATTACTGTTTTTCAATTAGCCTATTTGGTTTTTGGTAAATCAACAATATTCTATGAGAAAATTATCTAAATAAAATCATATACTGATATCTAAATACAAATCATATAGTTTTAATTATTAAAATACCAATACAAAATTACATCTAAAATATGTGGTTTTGGATATAAAAACCGCATGTAAGATCTTCATAGAAAAAGTAAAATATAAATGCGTTTTTGTATCATTATTTTGATGATTATTTTTATATAATTAATATTTATGTAAATAATTTTTCTATCTAAAGTTGGGTTGCTTGACTTTTTGCTGCTTCATAGCCTTTGAAGTGAGAGTTGTGTGCCTCTTTGAGCTTTAGTATAAAAATAGGGTAACATCTAGGAGGGTGAAGAACATGTCTACTGTTAGGGCTATAAACGAGTCCAGTCGAGCCAATGCAGTACTAAGTTTGAATTCGACTTGAATGAAAAATTCGAAGCTCGAGCTTGAACTCGAACTCGAACTCGAACTCGATCGAGCTTTGATTTTTAGGTTCGAACTCGATTATATTTAATACTTGATATGCTTGAACTTGACTCAATTAAACTCGATTATTCTTTTAAATATTGATTTAATTATAAAGAATATTTAAGACTAGATAAGCTTGAATTCAAGTCGTCTCGATTTAATACTTGTTTAAGCTTGATTAAGCTTGCGAGCTTACCGAGCCGAGTATTTAAAAACTCGAACTCGAGCTCGGTGACTACTTGAGTTGCTCGAACTCGAGCTTGATTTAATTATAAGCGAGTTGAATTCGAATATTTGTCGAGTCGAACTCGAGTAGCTCGTGAGTTGTCTCGACTTACTTTCAACCCTATCTATTGGTCCTGTAAAAAAAAAAAAAAAGAAAACAAATTGTATAGAAAAAATTTATCAAATTACCATCTCTATATCGCATGATGAAGAAGAGATATAAAAGTTTCTACATGTATCGCATATTGAGTAAGAGATTTAGCGACGGTACCATGCAAAAATAATTACATCACATATTGAATGTGTAATACAGGTTTATACATGTATTGCATGTTCAATGTGCATTATAAATTATATTTGTGTAATTTTTTTTTTCAAAAGGATGGTTAACTATAAAATAATTTCCAACTTGGCATTAGCAAAATTGGGGTCTAATGCTCCAATATAGTGCTTATTGGGTAACTAAACAATTAAAATAGATCGAATTGCACAATTTGAGAGCCTATTTGGATCGTTGTTTTGGTATCATTTTTGAATTGAACAGATATTAAACTAATGCAGATATGATATTGATGAAAAACTTATAGTTTTACTTATAAATTGATCAAACTGAACCGAATCGATATCGAACCAATATCTATCCTATACAGATAAAAATTGGATTGAATCGGTCTAAACGAATATTGAGATGTAATGCTATTTAAGGGTGTTGTTTAGGGTGAGTTTGATATGAGGATGCAAGGATCTATTTGTTTTCTCATATTTTTATCGTTTTGATATCTTATTTTTGTAATTTTGAGACATATATTTATTAATAAATAGATATAGGTAAAAAACATACATTTTCACTTGTAAGCAGATCAAATATAGATAAGATACATATGTAAATTAAATACAAATAAGATATAAATAAAAATCAGGCAATCCAAATAAACTTAATAGCACAAGAAAGAAAGTAAAGCAAGAAACAAAGTGATCCATAAGACAAAACTATAAAGATTTAAGTAGTATAAAAGAAAAACTTTCATGGGCTTTTGGAGAGTTGCAGCCCCCACCCATGCACACACACACAAAATTAGGTAAATTGCTTCTTGTATTTGCTCCACATGCACCTAATCCTCTTATAGTGGGAATGATGTATTTATCCAAAACTTTTACAATTGAGCATTTAAACTCCTAAGATAGTCAAAATGTATATTTTTGAGAGATTAAGGGATCCACAAGCGCCATATAAAAGATGAGGAGGTAAAGCATACATGGAGCAACAATAGGCGAGTGTTTTTGCATTTTCTTTTAAATGAAGTTTTATTCCATAAAATTAGCTAAGTAAGGTTAATAATATATTAACTAGTCGTCTAATTAAGAAAAATGAGATAATTTTGGTATCTTATATATTTTATTATAGTAGTCTTTATAATTAGGATAATAAATAACAAATATCATGTAAATCTTCTCAAATAATCAAAGAAGTGATTTATTTATTTAATTATTTACCATTTTTGATGAATTTATAATGTGTTTAGGGCATTCACTAGTGTTTATTTTAATTGAAAAATTGGCTATAGATTAAATATTAGGAGTTAAGTTTAATTCCTTTTAATTTTGTAATACTTATATCCTTATTCTACTATAATGATTTTCCTATTGAATATATTAATGAGAAGTGAAACATATGTATAAAAAAAATACAATATTATATGGTTATTGAAAGAAAACTTTGCTTTATTTGTCATTCTTTGATAAATATGACATTGCTGTAAGCTTTAGTGTTGTAAAAAGAAAAAAAAATTGATTTATAAAATCAGTAATGACTAATCAAAATGTGTGTGTGTATATATATATATTAAAAAATAACTATGAAAAAATTCATACAAATGGTATGGTAATTTGTAAATATTTCCTTTTATGTTGCATCGTGTATACTTAGTCTCGTTATCTTTAAAATTATGCACTTACATCTCTAAATCTTTCAAAAAAAGTGTATTTTTACTCTTTTTAGTCTAAATGCACATACTTAAATGATTTAAGGGTCTAAGCACATGATTTTAAAGATAAAAGGGAGAAAGTGCATGAAGAAATATATAATCTACCCTTTTTTATAAATTTTGGTAGTTCTGTTTTTCATCTGTATTTGTATCTGCATCGAAACAATATGTGTAAATATGTTTGATTTGCATCTATATTTTATCTATTTGATCTTTTATAAGAATTGGTAATTTTTTTTTTATATTTATCTATTTCTTGATAAACAATTTGTTAAAAAAATGTCTAAAAAGTGTCTGTATCTGACAAAAAAAACTAGCCAAATATACCATAAATTAGAGTTTTACGTCATGGGTTTAGGCATAAGGTTGAGCAATGAGGGTAAGTTGTTTGTCAGTGGCTTGGTGTAGAAGTCGATATTGGTCAAGTCATGTTTGACCATGGCTCTTAGCGATTGAAATAATGAGGAGTTGGCTAGTTGAACCAGTCCAAGATGGTTTTAATAAGGCTGGTCATTTATGCTTCTGACTTAGTCGTCTCCTAGAGTCGGGTTTGAACCGAGACCTATCCTGCCTCAGCCACGTTGGGTTTTCCATTGTACCCACCCCTCCAGAGCGGGTCCAACCCGTCTAATGGACCCAATCCGTACCCTTACGGCCCGTTTACTTGGAGGTAATAGAGGAGGAATAGAATTTCTATTGCTGGAATGCCTCTATTACTTTGTTTACTTGCATTAAATGAGCAATAATAAATATTCCTATGCACTTTTTATTCCTTCTATAGAGGGAATAAAAAGTTCCATCTAACAGGTGGAACTTTTTATTCCTTTTCTATTCCCACTCCAGAAGCAATAAAAAATTAAATACCCTGTCCAAATTACCCTTAATTAAATGCTAGAATTAATACCACAATAAGGGCATAATGGTATTTTTAGCTTTATTAGCAGTTTAATGCTATAATTAATAAGTTGAAGTAAACAATAGAATGTGTATTCCCCGTAATAAAACTTTAGACAAAGTAAACATAGAAATAAACATTTACTCTATTACCGGTAATATCATTCCCAAGGAATAACTTTTCTATTCCTTGCCTGTTTCCAAAGTTGAAGTAGACGGCCATTAAGAACCCATGGACCCGGTGGGTCCTTAAGAGCCCCTCAATAAAAAATAACAACAAATATAAAATGAAAAATAATATATCAAAGTTAAAATAATAGACAAGTTAAATAAAGTGAAAAACAATTAATGTTTAGCTATTTTCCAAACAAATAGAAAATATTAATTATTTATTCGTAATATTTAATGCATTATTAATAACAACACATATAATAAATAATTTAAAACCACCATGTCTCATGCTTTATATAGAGTTTTACTCAGACGTAAATCTCACATTTAAACAATGTGGGACATTTTTTCTTTTATAAATTCTGCTCTTTTAGAACTATTCTAGTCCCGTATTGCTAATATTTCAACTCAATAGTAATATGCTTATATATAAATAACAATTATTCCTATTGGGTACAATAAGATATTTCATTTTGCACTACATGGTTTTTGTTAAAATATTCATCTCAAGTGGCACATTAAAACCTATCACTAATACATAACCTAATAAAATTACCTAATAGACTATAGAGTTTGATACTTGATGGGTTATGATTTGGCATTGGCAAAATTATTAGAATCATGCGTCTATTTTGCATAGGCTTTAATAGGAATATGTATATGGAGATGAGTTCTTTTTTCCATTTCACATCTTAATTTTTGTTTTTTCTTCTTTTTTTTTTTTTCCATTTTGGAATCATGGGAAATTTTTTTTCCCATAATGGTTTGGAACCATGTGGACCTGCCCCATGAATTGATGGGTCCACGGTTCCTACTTGCCTCATCAACAAGACATGGTGGTTCCTAGTTGGGTCCCAGTTCGGACCCGATCCAGACCGGGAAGACGTCTATTCTAACCTACAAAAGGAAACTCTATGGGATAATGATAATACAAGTTTGTTTATTTTTAGATTGTAACAATTTAGTGTTTAAAATTTCATCTTCTATAATTTAGTGTTTTCACTTGGAAATAAAGTTTATTTTATTATCTTAGAGACATTAAATCGATCATTGTTTTAAAGTAAATATACTCACATGCAAAGAGTAGAGATACTAATTTGAACAATATTTTAAAATAGAAGCACTACATTGTTGAAAAATAAGGACCTGTTTAGATGGTTGGATTTTTATCTATATCGATAACTTATTAGTATCGGTTTAGTTTGATCAGTTTATGAGTAAAAATATCAATTTTTCATTGATATTATATCTGTATCTGTTTGATTTGAAAATGAAACCTGAAAGAAACCAAACCAACTATTCAAATAAGCCCTAAATATAAAGTTGTTTGTAGAAGCAGGCTTATCAATCTACTGTCATGACTTACTTAATGAAGCCCTAAATATACATAACCCAAATTCCTTTATTCACTCAATTAGTCATTTAGTTTAAACCCAAAACTTTCACTCAACTTTCACAATTATTCACGCACATTTCACTCCTTGTCTATATAATGGCAATTGGTAAATTTTGTCTGACATAAGAAAAAAGAAGATAAAATAGGCAATTTTGGCGTAGTGCTTCATCTATGTTGTTCCTTGAGTGGAAGAGCTGTAGCTGGAAATGTGACTGGAAGTGCTTGGTGGGTTGCTGCAATGCGATATGGTATCTCGATTACAAGCACAAATTTAGGATACCCCCGTTTCAAAATATATCATATTTATATTTCATGATGGTCAAATATCTAATATGGGTACGTTCAGTGATGATACTTGAAGTTTTTAGATTGTAATAGTTTGGTACCTAAAAAAATTTTTACACCATAATGATACCTTAATTTTTCATCAATGGTACATTTTGTTCGATTCTAGTATCTCCGGTGAAATGCTGATATGTCAAGTGGGGGGTGGTATAAAATATAATTTCCCTATCAAACTTGTCAAACTTTTTTATTGTCTCTCTCACAAGTTAATTTTCCTCTCACTCTCTCTCTTATGTAGCCATGTTATTTTTTCCGGCTCACATAAAACCTTTAGATTTCCTCCATTGTCCCTAAACTTTAACCCAACCGTCTCAAGGAAAAAACTCTTAGACCAACTTTGAAACCCCTGTACGTTTAACATCCCGAGCAACACTATTAGAGCATTTAGATCGACTAGAGGAAGATGGTGTTGGCTCCCGTTATGCAAAACTCCATGCATGGTCCTCCAAAATACGGTAAGAGTTTAACCTAACTTTGGGTACTGTGCATGTTGCTTTGTTACCAGGTAGACAGAACTTTACATGGCTAGGAATACTATTCTTACATGAAATTTTTATATCTGTCTATGTGAATCTTTGTTTTAGATTCATCATTGTATGGGAAACCTTCGTGTCATTTTACCCTTGTGTTGTCATGTAAAGTTTTGAATGTTTAGTTTATTCTGCATGATGGTTACTTTGCCTTTGGAGGTATGTTATACATTTTAATTCATTTTATGGTTGAACAGTTTGTTATGGCTCATGGTAATTTCTCTATGAAACCCCACTATAATAGAGTTTTTGGTGAATGGACTTACTTGGATGAGAAAGTCCAAATTTATGATTGGTGCCACATTGAAACAATGCCAATGGTCTGCTTGGACAAATGGCTTCAAAGATTAGGTGTTATCAAGATTGCTATGTACTATAGGTTAATCCTAAGAATGGGCTTCAATGATGGCCATATGACACTTGAAAATGAATTGATGTACTTCTTATGTGTGTCGATGTAGATAACAATGATTTAGTGGATGTTTATGTGAAGCATTCGAATGCGAAAGAATTGAAAGAGATGCATACTTCTGGGAAGAAGCAACATAGGCTTGTCATTGAAGAAATTGAGGATGAAAAAAAAACGAAGGAAGTAATGATCAAAGGGAGTGTAGCATGATGACGAGAACTCATGTATGGTGAGTGAGTTGAGTCATAAAAGACTTAGCAAGTTGAAGGATACAAAATTCATTGTAGTAAGGAGACTATTGTTTGATGAAAGTGAAAGCAGCTCATTTGTTCCAAGTAACTATGATCCAAACATGGTTGATGATGCTGGGACAGGGCAAAGGGAAAAAGCAGTTATTGTTGGGCAAGGTGAATTGGATAACATAAATCATCATGATGAAATAGGACAAGAGGTTGACAAAGATACATTCTAAGAAAGGGAAGTTGGTGATTATAGTAATGATGATGGTAATAGGCAAGCAATTGATGAAGCTATTACGAGTGAAGAAAGGGAAGTTGGTGACTATTGTCATGATGATGGCAATAGGCAAGAGTTTGAAGAAGTCATTATAGGTCAAGAAAGGGAAGCTAGGGATACATTTGAAGAACACGGAGAGATTGCTGGTCTTAGTCATGATGATGGAATAAGGCAAGATAGGGAAGAAGATATAATCTATGATGGCGATGCAACCTATATTGATCATGATGAGCAAAACATTGAAGATATGACCCTAGATAATGAAGCAACAAACAAGGATAATGCTAATACCATTCAAATGGCTGATATTAGACAAGATAATTGCAAAGAACCATGCTTAGTAAGGAAATTTGATAATGAAACAAAGATAGTGAAGACAATGAACTTGTTTAGTCGGACTATGACTTGCCATATGGGGATGAGGACTACCAACCAGTTATATCCAAAAATGTTGGAAGGAAAAAAAAAAAAAGGCAACACACAACAACCTAGTGTTGAGATGAAAATTACTCTTAATTCTTGGGAATAAATTAGATTAATTTGTTATTAATTTTATAGAAATTATATGGAATTAGTACTTAATCGTGATTTATATGAATATTAGGTCTTTGAAGCCAAAAGAAGTGAAAAATACAAGATTGGAGCAAAATTGAATCAAAGGAGAAAAATTACATTGAAGGCCGGCTGTGCATATGCTTAGGCCGTCGGCCTTTATCATTCTGGACATTACGCACACAATAAAGGCCGCCAGCTTATCCATCAACGCCGCCGGCCATTACAACGCTGGACGCACGAAAGGAGATCAAAGCCGTCGGCGTATCTGGGCTTCTTGCCGGCCATCCTGGGAATTTCGCCAGCCTTCTTGTAACGGCCGGGTAAATGAAAAGCTGTAACGGCTGGGTAAATGAAAAGCCATGAAGCATTTAGGCTGGTCAATTCATGATCTAAACAGATCCAGCCTTTGTCCCTACGAATTCCATAACTTCCAAACTTGTATTTATATATTATTTAGGGTTTCTTTCAGAGGATTCATTCATTCATTCCATATTAGATACAATTTTGTAAGAAAACCCTAGAGAGAATTCTAAGGGTCATGAGTGGCTAAACTCCAAATCTAGCCAAAGGGATTATTGCAAATCAATTCAAGATGGATTGTGAGACCAAAGTGGTTTGATTTCATTGTTCTCTATTTTGAATATTTATATTTCATCAGATTTATTTGTGATTGTTTGTCTATTATTGATATAACTTTGGATCCGGTTGTATTAGATAACAAACAATAATCAATCAATTAGGACTCATATCCGTAATTGTATGAATCTCCTAATATAAAGTGATGAAACAACACGATAGTCATAAAATAGATGATTATTTGTTGTTGTTGATGAAATATAATCTATTCTAAATGATCCATGCTCTATGAGATTGTTGATTAGGGTTAGGTCTCTCTAATTTCTAATGCAATTGATAGATTAAACCTTAAGAGCTTGTTTAGGGTTGTCTATTCGATTAGGAATAATCAAAGATCTTATCTTGGTTATTTAATATATAAAAAGAGATTGATTTTCAGAGCTTGTTGAAAATTATAACTAACCTATTCAAAATAGGAATAATAATTATTGAGTCAAGGATCAATCCCGGGAATTGAATTGTAATAAGACCTAGGCTAGATAATCTTTTTAATATAGAAATTCTTGTTAATTAGATATAGGTTTATTTTAATCGTGTGATTTCAAAAACCCCTTATTTTATTTTCTTTTTCTCTTCTTAATCTCGATAGAAACTTGGGATTTTTTACCAGTCCTGTGGAGACGATCCTGTCACTCTATTTACAAATTTAGAGTAGGTATTTATTTTTTTGTTGGATTCGACACCCACCAAAATTTGGCGCCGTTGCCGGGGATTGGTGTCCAAAAAGTTCCTGTTTCTATTTATTTTTATTTTTTTTTTGTTTATGACCGTGCTTCTACAAGTTTAGAGTTTGATACAGAAATTGAGAAGACAGAGAGGAAACTGCGCAAACAAGCAAAACTGCGTGCTCAAGACGTTACAACATCATCTTCATCTCCTGGATTGACTCAAGCTTTGGAATTAACCGAATCATCTAGTGAGTCTGAAAAACAGGAAACTGAAAGTTTGGAAATTGAACAAGATCAAGAAGAGGAAGAGATGGCAAATCAAGAGAGAACTTTGAGACAATTGGCCGCACCGGATGTGACTCAACAACCGTTATGCATTCAATACCCTGAATTGAATGTAGATTTTGAGTTAAAATCAGGTCTTATTCATCTGTTGCCAAGTTTTCATGGTCCTGGAAAACGAGGACCCTCATAAACACTTGAAGGAATTCCACATTGTCTGTTCCAGCATGAGACCTCAAGGGATTCCTGAAGATCAAATCAAGTTAAGAGCTTTCCCATTCTCATTGAAAGACAAGGCAAAGGATTGGTTATTTTATCTACCTCCTGGATCTATTGCTACTTGGACTGATATGGTTAAAGCTTTTCTGGACAAATTTTCCCTGCAACAAGAGCTGCAAATATTAGACGGGAAATTAGTGGGATAAGACAAAGGGACACAGAAAATCTTCACGAATATTGGGAGCGATTCAAGCAATTGGTTGCCAGTTGTCCACAACATGGTATTCAGAACAGCTTTTGATCCAATATTTCTATGAAGGTTTGTTGCCAATAGAAAATGATGAATGCAGAAATGAGAATGCAGCAAGAGGAGCTATAGTAGACAAAACCCCTGCTCAGGCTCGGGACTTGATATCTTTGATGGCTGCGAATTCACAACAGTTTGAATACCGTCATGATCCTATCACAAGAAGAGTTAATGAGGTAAATGTCCCTCATCTTGAGAATCAAATTTCTAACCTCACTTCTCTCGTGCAACAGATAGCTTTAGGGAATCAACAGCAAAGCTTGTGGTATATGTGCTTCCAACCATCCCACAGACATGTGTCCAACATTACAAGAAGATTCATATGCGCATGCAAATGCGATTGGAGTATTTCCAGGACAACCACAACCACCTCAAAGAAATATGATCCCTATGCCACTACATACAATCCTGGATGGAGGGATCATCCAAATTTCAGTTACCAACCAAGGCCACAGAACTTTCAGCAATATCAACCAAGGCCACAACAACCACCACCACAACAGTCTTCGTCTTCAAGTTCAGGTACATCACTTGAAGATATTGTTAAGTCTCTTGCAATCAACACTAAACAATTTCAGGATGAGACTAAACAATTCCAACATGAGACGAAGCAAAGCATCAACATTTGGAGGGTCAGATGAGTAAACTTGCCACTTCAGTAGGTAAGTTGGAACAGCAAGGTAAGTTACCTTCTAACACCATTAATCATAGAGAAAATGTGAGTGCAATTTCCTTGAGATCTGCAAGGAATTGCAAGACTCAAATGAGAAGGTAATTGAGACCGACTCCAATGAGAAAAGTGAAAAAGAAACCCCCACATGGAGGAAAAACAAGTAGAAAAACCCCCACCACAGATTTATAAGCCTATACCCCCATTCCCTTCTAGGTTGAATCAATCCAAGAAATTGGATGAAGAGAAGGAAATTTTGGAGACTTTTAGGAAAGTCGAGGTGAATATTCCTTTATTGGATGTGATTAAGAAAATACCTCGATATGCTAAGTTTCTGAAAGATCTTTGCACAAACAAGAAGAAGCTTAGAGGAAATGAGATGGTTTATATGGGTGAGAATATTTCTGCTGTTCTTCAGAAGAAGCTACCACCAAAGTGCAAGGACCCTGGTACGTTTTCTATTCCTTGTACAATAGATCAAGTTAGGATTGAAAATTGTATGTGTGACCTAGGAGCTTCAGTTAATATCATGCCCTTATCTATATTTAAGAAGTTGAATATTGGATCTTTGAAAGAAACAAGAGTAATCTTGCAACTTGCAGATAGATCTAATATATATCCATCAGGTATTTTGGAAGATGTTTTGGTACAAGTCAATGGATTAGTGTTTCCCGCTGACTTTTATGTAATTGATATGGGTGAGGAGATGTATTCAAAATCACCTACACTTTTGCTTGGGAGACCATTTATGAAAACATCTAAAACCAAAATTGATGTTAATGAAGGGGTTATGACTATGGAATTTGATGGGGAGATCATTAGATTCTCGTAGATAGTGAAAAGAAAATTAATTCAAATATTTCTAATATTTTTGCTATCTCTAAGAATGACAATCAGGTTGTGGAAGTGCAAGAAGAGAGCCTAGTTGATGAATCAAAAGTGGATGGACTTGGTGAAAATTTAGTTGACACTGGACAAATTATGGAGAAGATTGGAGATGATAAGTTGAATTCAAAGGAGGATGAGCATAAAAAAGACACTAGTGATATCTTCTATGATCAATTGTTAAAAGCTTTAGATGGAGAGATCGCTAGGGTGAATCATGAGAAGAATTTAACTGAAGGATATCCTATGTTTGAGAATTGGGAATCCTATATCTTTGAGCCTCCATAAGAGAATGACTTGGAATAGTCCAGCTAAGGACTATAAAGAAGCGCTTCATGGGAGGCAACCCATGGTTTTTGTTACTAATGCTTTTGTTTTTGTGTGTTTTGTTTTTTTATTTGTTTGGTTTTGTAGGTCTTAGATCTTGAACTGAAGAAGAAAATCTCTCTCATGAGTTTTAAAGGACAAAGAACTTCAAAGGAGCTTCAAAAGAGAAACCGGGAAGTACCGTTATTCCTATTTCTTTTTATTTCTTTCCTACTTTGTGCTGATTTAGAAACAGTGAGGACACTGTTTATATAAGTGTGGGGGAGGGATAAAATATGAATTGAGTATTTCATCTTGTGATTGATGTCTGATTTTTGATTTATGATATATAAGACATCTGGATATGAAAGTGTACCCACACTTTAAATTCTTGAATATTTGTTCTTAAGTAATATATGGCATTTAAGGCCTAATTTTTTCAAAAATTTCATGAAATCTGGAATTGTGCTGAAAATTAAAGATAGCATCTAAAAAGTGAAAAATTGACTTGTGAAAGTGCTTTACTCACCTATACTGTTGTGATTTGAATACTTGTTAAAATTGAGTAGTAAAATCTTTAAGGAACAGATTTACTGTGTATTTGGCTTTAGATTTGGAAGTTTGAAAGTAAGTCGAGTCCTTAGTGAAAAATAAACAGGTTTACTTCTAGGAAGAAAGCTAATTATATATACTTTTATAAGTTCTTATTAAAGAATTTTTCAACACTTAGTAAAAGAGATAAAGGAAGTCTTTTTCTTAGTGATCTTTGATAAAAAAGTCTTAAATTTGTTGTTGCATTCAAAAAGTAGAAACAAGCATAAGCCTATACTCCTCTAACTCAAACAATCGAGTTATGAGTATCCAAACTTGAATGTTAGAGTGAGGAAGAGTTCGTAGGGGTCCCTTTAAAACCTGGTCACTTGGGTGATGAACCCGGGATGTACCGACTCAATGAACTCACTATAACGATAAGGGAGGAAAGGCTAAAAAGTGAAAAGTGCTTTGAAAGAAAAATTAGAAAAAGAAAGAGCTGAAAAGAAACGGACTAAAACCCGTCCAGAGATTCATCTCTGAAGGCTCTAAATATGCTTGAATGAAAAATGAAAAATGAATGTTGAAACAATCGAACGGAATAAGACTTATAATAAACAAGAGAAAATCTAGGGAAAGAACTGATATCAATGCTTTTATTCTGTGTTGGTAAGAGTATATGTCGGTTAGATGTCCAGTGAAGTCTAAATGGGTATTTTTCCTTATTGGATTGGGTATTTACTTAGTAGAAGGATCTTTGGTTAAATATGTGGTTCAAGTTTGTTTTGTTTAGATTAACTACTGAATTTTCATTTTAGTACTCTAATTACAAGTCCTCAGTTTGGTTTGAGCGGTAAGCACTGAAAATCACAAGTCTTGAAAAATAAAGAAAAGAGATGCTTGAATATGAATTTTGAAAGTAAGCACACTCTAACAAAAGATTTCATTTTGGTTACATAGTTTTGCTTGAGGACAAGCAATGGTTTAAGTGTGGGGGAATTTGTTGAGATGAAAATTACTCTAATTTTATGGGATTTAATTTGGATTAATTGTTATTAATTTTGTAGAAATTATATGGAATCGGTACTTAATCATGATTTATATGAATATCAGGTCTTTGAATCCAAAAGAAGCAAATAGTACAAAATTGGAGTAAAATAAATACAAGGAACAAAAATCAGAAAGAAAGGCCGGCCATTTATCTCTGGATGTGTAACTGCCAGATGTGTAACTGCTGATGTGTAACTGCTGATGTGTAACTGCCAGATGTGTAACTGCCAGATGTGTAACCGCCATGTTTATGTGTAACTGCCAGATGTGTAACTGCCAGTTTACATTAATGATGACCTTTCAATTACTCACTTTTGTATATAAATATCCTATAGGGTTTCTTTGAGAATTCATTCCATATTTTTAGATACAATTTTGTAAGAAAACCCTAGAGAGAATTCTAAGGTCATGAGTGGCTAAACTCCAAATCTAGCCAAGGGATTATTGCAAATCAATTCAAGATGGATTGTGAGACCTAATTGGTTTGATTTCTATTATTCTCATCTTTGCATATTTGTATTTCATCTGATTCTATTGTTATTATTGCTTGATTATCTCTTATAACTTTGGATCCGGTTGTAGGATGATGAACAATAATCAATCAATTAGAACTCATATCCGTAATTGTATGAGTAATCTAATATAGGTGATGAAACAACACGATAGTCATAAAATAGATGGTTATTTGATTGTGATGAAATATAATCTAATTTAAATGATCCATGCTCTATGAGATTGTTGATTAGGGTTAGGTTTCTCTTTTCTTAATGCAATTGATGGATTAAACCTTAAGAGCGTATTTAGGGCTATTCGATTAGGAATAATCAAAGATCTTATCTTGGTTATTTAACATCTAAGGAGAGATTGAATTTCAATGCTTATTGAATTTATAACTAACCTATTCAAAGTAGGAATAATAATATTTGAGTCTATGATCAACCCTGAGAATTGAGTTGTAATGAAACCTAAGCTAGATAATCTTTTGCATATATAAATCTTCTTAATTAGAAATAGGTTTATTTTATTTGCTTGATTTCAAAAATCCCCCAATTTATATATTTATTTTTTTCTTCTCAATCTCCAATAGAAACTTAGGATTTTTACCAGTCCCTGTGGAGACGATCCTGCTCACCACTATTTACAAATCTTAGAGTAGGTTATTTATTTTTGTTGGATTCGACATCCACCATCTTCCTATAATTAAAGGTGTTGATCTTTATCGTCGGATATTAAACTAAGCCTGTCATATAAATTACTATGTTGTTTAATAATTTAAATGAATCTTTATAGGTGCCTAATTATTTTGTATCGATATTTGATACAGTTTTTATTAAGGTTTTAATCCCTATAGTAAAGAATATTTGTCTATATTTTGTTTCTCTTGATATCTATATTATTAATTAAGGAGTTTGTCTTTCTTTAAGTCCTATTATATTTAGTAAGAGAGTTTTATTTATTTATTAATTCTTTGCCTGTCAACCTTATCTGTTCTTAAATTAGTATTTTTATTTATTTAAGAGTATGTTCTAGTATCTATATCTTTCAAAAGTTATAATAATCGTATGTAGATATATCAAATTTCTATTATACTTCAGTTTCATTCTTATTATAAAACAAGCTAAGTTTAATACTACAATATTATCATTAATATTAGTCTTGAAATGTTAATATCAATACTAGTTATGAATACGGGTATAATAATAATAATCATCTTCATACTATTAGTAAATAATAATATTTGTTGGTAAAAATAATAGTTGTATTGATGATAATATAACTATGGTGACATTAACGTAAGTAAATATAGTATTAATAATTCTAATGAAGGTATCCATAATACAGAATACTATAAACAATAGTAATAATAGAGGTAATAATCAAACTATATCAATAGAAACAGTAGTAACCTTAGTTTTGGTTTATTAAGATTGAAAATCGAATGAATTTCTATTTGCAATTTCTTATTCGTTTTAAGTCCGATTTCGTTATATAAATAATCGATTTGGTAGTACTCGGAGAGTACTTTATGGTAGTGAAATTATTTTTAAGAAAAGACATTTGTACAATTTTAAATTTATGGAATACATGCATAGATTTTAAGTGAATCTTAACAATTGTAGTCAAAACTTTTTGATCATATCTAACTCATTTCTAATCCGTTTTCGATGAATAAATAGTCGTTTTGATAGTATTTTCCGAGTACAATCCATTAATGGTCTTAGTTTTATAAAAAAAAAGTCATTAAGGGGACGAAAAAGACAAGAACAGCCCGTTCTGTTCGTATGAATCTGGCAGCCAAAATCTGAGTTTTGTTTTTGCAATATCTAATTCGTTTCTTATCCGTTTTTAACAAATAAATAGTCGATTTCATAGGATTTTCGTGTTCTTTCCATTGATGGGGTCGTTTTTGGGTTATAACAAATACATCAATACAGTTTATTCAATCTTCCTAAGGATACACATGAGTAATCTAAAGTTCAACTTAATTTGTTGTAGTGTAAGTGTGGTTTTTAGTTTTCCTTTATTGGATTTGAATTTCTATACTTAAAATTCTTCAAGTTGTTGTATTTATATATTAAATAGTCTAAATATCATCAATATACTACTAGCTTGATTTTGATAATTTCTAAGATAAATTCCTAAAGAGCAAACATAATGAATATTTGAAATTGATATGATTCTTACCTTTGTTAGACAATAGATGGGGTCTAGTTCCTCCTTCTCGGTGAAAGTAGTGATCTAAAGAGTATAGTAGAAGGATGAGTAACTAACAAAAATTAATCTAGCTAAACTAGTATATGTATGTACATATTCTTACCTTTTATATTGACACTTGAATATATGATGTACCAAAGGCTATTCCACTTGGTTTTTGGTGTTGTTTGGAATAGCTAAAGTGGGGTTTTGATTGTAGTTGATGAGTATTGATGCTTGGATAGTGCTATAGGATCTAAACAAGGGATACACTTTTATTTGTGAAGTGTTGAAATAAGGTTGATCAAGTGAGCATGCATAAGGAGTTTGATGAATTCGTAGTGGCTGTTTTGAGAGGAATTTTGGATTGTGTTTGGGGAGATTTTGAGCTAAGTTAGTGTGTAAATTAAGGCTATATATATGTACTAATGTTAGGCTAAGTTTGGGAGGGTAAAGAGAGTGTTTTGGGATTAGGAATAACTCACATTTGCGGCTGGAATTTTGGATACGAATTTGACTTGTGTTTTGACAGATTTTTGTAGTTGTTTAAAGGATATTCATGGGACTTGTTTGCTACTAAACTAAGGCTATTAAATAGTGGTTTATTTGGTGTATTTGCAGTACAAGTTGGTTGAGAAAAATCAGAGCAATTGAAGGACTTATAGATCCTGTTCCAGCTGTTGTTATCGGGTAAGAATTGTAATGTGAATTTAAGGACGAATTTTGGATAAATTTGTGTGGAATTTGTGGCTGATCTCAAGGGGAATTAAATGTGTTTGTTTGGTAGTTAATTAAGGTTGTTTATGTGTGTAAAATAGGGGCTCAAGTTATAAGAAAATCGGATCAAAATTCGTGTAAAAACAGAGGCTAAATTCCAAATTTTCTGCTGCAATTCTTGGTTGATTCCTTCTTACTGCAGCTGTTTTGGGGAGTTGTTTTGGTTGTATATTTGAGTTAAAATTCTTAACATTTAATGTTGATTTTATGTGGAGTTTTTGTATTGGATCATATGTTATTTTCATTTAGAATTTGTGTGTTGAATTTGGACAAGCTTAGATGTTAATTTGTTTGGAAGTTGCAGCCGAAATTTCAGACCTTGCTCCACGGAATTCAAGCTCTAATTGCGGCTGGAATTCAACTTGTTTTGAATTGAAATTTCATGACATTGAATGTTGACCTTAGGTGGAGTGTTTTGATTGAATGAATTGTCCTTCTCGAGTTGAATATTGAGGTTAAAATTGGTGGCAAAGTGGAACATGCGTGAGGAACCACTGCACCCGAGAAATTCTTATGTTGTATTGTCCCCTGTTCAACTTGATTTCCTGTGTGACAAAAATTCGATGTGATCCTCCTCTGTTTCAAATTTTCAATTCCACTTGACTTCTATTTCCAACTTGGAGTATGAAACAACGTGCAGTAGTTCTTGTTTGTGAATGCTCTCCCGTGCGTGGAAAATTCAACCAATTCTTCCTCTTTTCACGTGACCTTCTCCAGTTGTGCCGTGGAAGCTTTTCCCTCTGTTCTGTGCGTGGAAACTTCAGCAAAAAGCTTTCAATTGTTGCTGCTCGTGAAATTCAGATGCTGCGGCGTGAAGGAGATCTGTGTGTCCAGCGCGTGGAGGGAAGCTATTGTCCCAGCGTCCGCATTATCCAGCCGTTGCTCGTGCGTGGGAGAGTTGCGGCTCGTGGAGAAATCTTGCTCAATTGTTCCAACAGCTGTACAGGGGCTTGTTCCACGCGTGAAGGAGTTGTTGTCGTCGACTCCTCTGCAACAGCTGTTTCCTATTCAACGTGGAGGCTCTGTTTCGTGATTTGTTCCCAGTGTTATTTATATATATATATATATATTTCAATTCTCCTTTATCCTTGCGTGTGGATTTCTACCACTCGTTGAATTTGTTTTGTTTGGTTTTGTGTGTAAAAATTTTTCTAAAGCCAACTCCTTTATCTGCCGTGATCCAAATTCCACGGTTTCATTTTCTTTTCTTTCTTTTCTTCCTTTTTTTATTTGTTTATCATTTGATTAATAAAAATTAATTAGAAATAATGTTTTAACTAATATTAATTTATAAACAAATATCTATAACGGTTACACAAGAGTTTTATCAGAATAGAATTTCCTAAGTTACTACGAAACTCTGAGTTGTTTGTTCGTACACATTTTTAGTTTCAAGTTTACACAATTAATTGTTTTAAGTACTTAGATTTACACAATTACATTTTTCAAGTTCAATAAATTGATTTATGAACTAAGTATTAATAAATTCAGAATTCCTAAAAAGTAAAACAGCGGGATTGAAATTTTCATTTCAGATTTACATTAGTAATTATTGATCGGTACTGGTTTTTATTATGTATTTATAATCTTAGTATTTCCTCTTTGAGTTGTTGTTCACACCGATAAGCTTTATTATTAAACTGTATCTTATCGGTTTGAAATTTGGAGTTACTTTTGATTATATCTTGAACTATCAATTCATTATACGAAATCTCGTTTTTAGTATCTATTAAGGTCACGGAAATTTGTATTTGGGTTTTTCAAACTAGGAGTGAGTTTATTACTATTCATAGATCTATTCTAAGATTTTCGTTGAATCATATATTTTGTATTAGTTTCACATTTGCTAATTTGTTCATTTTCTAGTTGTGAAAATTATTAAAGGTTACGTTGACAATTCAGAATTTTAATTTCTAAAATATGTAGATCTATTAATTAGAGTGTTAATGTAATTTAAATATTTATTTAAGATCTAGATTCTTAGATATTGATTAATTTTACCAAACATTATATTTTAAAGTATAAAAGTTATTCCTACTAATTCGTTAATAACAAAATATTCTATCTAGGCTACTTAATAGTGTTAAAATAGTTTAAACACCATTACTTCATTATTTAATTAGCGTATGATTTGTTTCCTGAATATTAAACTTAAGAAAAAAAATGATTTAGGGATTTATATTAACGATTAATTTATTGTTGTTTTATAAATTATTTGAGATTATAAAAGTTACAGTTTTGTATTTCGAAAAATTTTTATGAGTAAAGATTTTAATCAAATTCATTCATACTTTAACATTTTTAAATCGAGAAAAATTTAGAGTGATTTTTACTACTTGTTCCAAATATTCTATGTAAGTCCATATTACATTTATAGTATTTATTATAATTAGATTGCGTAAAGTTAGGGGGATTACATCCTCCTCCCCTTAAGAAAAGTTTCGTCCTCGAAACTTGTAAGGGTTTATCTAAATTCCAAGGGAATTTCGTATTTAGGTCTTATTCTATTATAGACATTATCTCGTATCTATTGTCTTATATTTCTACAACAGTCGAACCAATAAAGGCGTTTCTTATTCTTTCAAAGTGACTGTAATAAAATCAATAAAGTTCCTTCCTTATATCTCTCACAAATACCTTATATCTCTCATAAATACCTTACTTCCTACGATATCAGTAGGATAATACTTTTAAAGGGTCAAAATAGAAATTTCATAATTACTTATTGAATCATTAACTATGGTTATCTTCATCACTTGAACTACTAAGATTTCTCTCTTTAATTAATCCATTATCTTCAAAAGTATGATTTATCATTACTACTTTAATGTTGGCTTGCTCCATAGAATCATTACAGTAAGGAAGAATATGATCACTTATTCCATTTTATCCTTCTGCAGTCATTTTAGGTTCCTTCACTAGTGTGATTACTGTAATACCTCTAGTAAGATCTCTTGTCTTATTGAATCGTCAACTAATAATTTGTTCTACTCTTATCACCACATATATTGTAGTAATTCTCCAAATATATTCATACCCAGTACATCTGGTAGTATATTTGATATCTCCATGTTCGTTTTGTCTCACATATTCTCCATACTTTTTGTCCAAATTCATATCAATCCAAACACCATGTACATTCGTGTGGTTTTAGTAATTCTATTATTATTGTTGTTTTTATTCCTCTGTACTGCTATTCCTCCTATTGAATCTCTATTCATAGTCATTAATACTCGAGATTTAATTCATCAAATCCGTCATATATTCTTCATATTATTTCTACTTAATTCAGTACTAATTTCCACAAATAAAATTTATACCAACCATTTCATCAGTTTCTAATTTATCACTGATTATTGATACTATTTAAACTTCATTCAATCTATACTGCTTATTCCCATTTTCTACTACAGTATATGAAGATTCAAACTTAAGGATTTCCTTTTCCTAACATATATTCCCAAATGAAAGCATTTCTTGCCATCAAAGGTATGATTTTATTCTTACTGGTCATAAAAATTGATCCAACACTATGATTTTACCAAATCTCAATCTCCTCTCTCCTCTTATAACTCCTCCAAATATACTGAGATTAGGAATTATCTTTTTTGTTTCAACCAATAATAATATAATCATAGGAGAAATTCTTATCCTTCATTCAATCTCCTTAATATGTCAACTTTATAGTATATTGCCAGAGGGGTTCTTGTAAACTATAGTATATTTCGAAATATAACTGATATTCCTTATGAAGTATCATGTTCACTTACCTATAGCTATTGAGTTTCTTCATCAATTCCAGTTCTTATGAGGAGGGGAAGTGTCACGCCCCGAATTTGGTTCAAGGCGTGCCAGCCGCCACGTATAACACTTACGCATTATACGTTAAGGCTGACCTAATCTACAGTTTATCGTGATCGTTGCTAAACAATTTTAGATTCTGAAATCGTGGAATTGGATTTTGAAAATAACTAGAGTTGCAGCGGAAAAGAAATACATTTCTTTAAAATGATTTTGAATAGGCTACTTTCTTGAGTAGATCATTACATATAATAAAGTAAATTTCTCAAAACAATTTTCAAATAGGCTATTCTTGTGAGTAGACAAACGTTTATAAATAAATATCATACCATCAGGTGTCTCAAAGTACATAGTGTTTGGTATCTCAAGATACAACCATGGGCTCATAGATATGCCCTTATCGAATCATAAGTTTGAAAAGATGATCAATAACTTTTGCAATAGCATAAACAGTTTAAGTTCCTAGGCACTCAACTTGTTACAAGCTCCTTTAGAATCGTCCCATACCCGATAATCACAAGCATCCAGATCATCACCTGAAAAAGAAGGAATGAGCCGAAGCCCAGTACGACAGCAACACAAGCACACACGAGATGGGCACACACGCCTATTCTATATGCAATGCAACAACCAATAGTTTATATCTTTAAATTAAAGTGCGACAAACAACAGTGGAGCACTCACACTCCGGCAACACGCTGGGAACCTGGGGGTCCTGAGTAGCAGCAACTGCTCAGGGGGTTGATATAGGCAGCCCGAATACCTATATCTCCTACCTCTACAAGTAATAGCCTCGTCTGGGGGTCACAGCCGTTACGCATCTCTACCCATCACAGTCCATAATATAGTGTAGCTCAACCGGTCCCATAAACGTGAACCACACTACATTACTTCTCTCCGATCCAGGTAGACGTTATCCCGCTACCGTTCCCCCATCAGCTACCCACCGTACCACCATGCCCATGGTGGCCTAAGCGCCTAACTACCGTGCTGGCACCGCCTAGCAAGGTTGCCGCCCCTCGGGCCAGGTCTCAAAAACGGCCACGCACAAGCAACAAGCAATTATTAAGTCGTCTTTAAGTATTAGTTCATTTAGCATGCCTACCCTAGCAGCAACACACAAGTCACTGCGTACCTGGTACAAAGTCTGTGCTCCGAACAATCAGAAGATAGACAAGAAGATAAAGCAGAAGGCAGACTCCTAACAAATATCTGCTTCAAAGATTAACTCATATAAGCATTTGATTCAATTATCAACTTATATCAAACATGTATTAACACTTAGTTTTTAGAATACATTTGAAACAACATACTCCTCTTATTATTCGTGGTCTATCATATTTTAGAAATTACGTACTCCTTATCATTTAAGGTTTAACCTAACATATTAATCGAAGCCAATTTCAAGTTAATATGATCATATAGGTATTCATCAATTAATAGCTAAGTATAAATTGTTGGTTTCTGAAGAATTTACTAAGCTAATATTAGTTAATAAATCTATATTAATTTTATCTAATCAAGTTGAATATAATTAACTAGTCAAGTTTACTAAATGGTAATTAGGTCATTTAAAATGATAAATTCTATATATGTTATAATCAATCTATTAAACTTTTATTAAGTAAAACAACTTATTAAAATATAATTATTCTATTTATGTCATTTATAATTTATTTTTACATCTAAATGGACTAAGGAATCTAAACTAGTTTCCTATTATGTTTGTACTATCTTGTGATGTTATATTTATACTTACTTTATTAAATAAATTCATAAAATAAAAATAATTAATTATTTATCTTAAAATTCATAATTTAACATGAAAACACATTATTTACATTTATTTCATATTCATTTGATTAGAATTGATTTACCTTAAATTCCTTCATTTCATTTCCTATAGAAAACTAGTGTGCACCCTTTTAATAAATCGGTTTATTATCTTAAACACGGGTTCTTAAGCTCAAATTTTTATGTAAACTTCCTAACACATATATTTATATGTTTATAAGGTCATTTGGCCTAAATTAATTAGTTAATTATGGTTTTAATTTTAATTGATTCAAAACTGTCCAGACAGGGCATAGGCAGCGACGACCGATCGGTTCGATCGAATTTGACCATCAACCGACCGGTTCTTGCCGGTTCTTTACCATTAAAGTAGACTTCTTGAGCTTTCAAACGTTGTAGTTTCACGAAAAAGGAGGAGAAAAAGTCACCGGTTCGGCCATATGAATTCACGCCACCACTGCTGGCCGAAATACTGTTTTGCCCTGTTTTCCTATTTTGTAATTTAATTTTTAAAAATAGTAAATGTATTTCAAAAATCACGAAAATTTACAGTTTTATATAGACATGTTAAAATATCATTTCTATGAATTTCATCCAAAAATAACTTCATTTAATATTTTATCTAAATATTATAACCTAAGCTGTCCATATTTAATACATATGCATATAAATTGATCTTTAAGCATATTGAATTCATCTAAAACATGTTTATTCTATGTTTTATTATCTAGTATATACTTTGATTTATATTCTACAACTTGACTCATGAATCATAACTCAAATCATTATCAATAATACAAATTTTTCCAAAATTCCAACACATCAACACAAACATATATGCTTATATATTTCAACAGAAATTATTTTTGGTATATTCATATATTTATTTGATAACTTCATTTTAAATAAAACATATCAATTCAACATATAACATACATATATTCATACATATAATAAAATACCCAATTTTCTAACACATATACATATACATATGCATATTTCGGTTTTCAAGCTTGTATATACTTATATATTTAATACTTGAATCTAAGTTTATTTTTAGTGATTTACATGAGTCTAAGTGTCATCAACATAATAAAATAAATTAATTATAATTACTTACTTGGTTTAGCAAAATCAACCAAATAGTTGCCTCTATACTACTTCTACAATTCAAAAGTTGATGAAGCTTCTTCAAGCTTATTTTCCTTAACCTCAACCTTGTTTTTAGTGTTTAATTTCACCTCTTGTGTGCTTGGTTGATGGAAGAGTTTTTGTGTATTTTTGGGGAGATTTTTGAGAGAGAGAATATGAGAGAGATGGGATGCTAGAAATGAGGCATGAGTTAGGGTTTTCTAAACCCTATATTTATATTGTTTGATGGTTTGCAATTATCTCTAGAGTTAAGGACATTTTGGTACTTTGGCTTGATTAATTGAGGGTATTTTGGTCTTCTAACTCTAGAAGATATTTTCTTGTGTAGATATTTAAGGGGTATTTTAGTCTTTTCCTAGGGTTAGGAATCTTCTAGACTTGGTTAAGGTCAATTTGGTCTTTTCACACACTTGATATTTTCTTGTGTTCACATTGTAGATATTTAGGGGCAAATTGGTCTTTTCATAGATGAAGAAACCTTCTTGAAGTAGCTAAGGTTATTTTGGTCTTTTCATAAGGTTAGATTTTTTTCTAGACATTGAGATTTCATATCATGTGTGAGGGTGCATGATAAGAACATGGTCTAATGGGCTTTGATGCATGGGCTTTTGGTCTTAGGTTTATGGGCTTGATCTTTGAATAATTGGGCTTAGGGTTTTAGAAGAAGAATTAGGCCTTTAGGTTATGGGCTTTAGGGAATTAGAAATGGATTTTAAGAAGTAAGAAAGAGAATTAACTAATTGGCATTAGAAATTAATTTTAGGAAATCTAATTAAAGGAAAATTAATAGCTTACTTGAATTTAGTATTTTAGCTTAGGAATTGAGATTTGAAAAAATATTTAGTTTTAAATTTCTAAGATTTAAGGAGTTGGAATTTAGGCTAAAATGTCTAAATTGGATATTTAGGGTTTTAGATGATTAAACTTGACTAATAAAGTTCAATTGATGATTGAAAAGGATCAATTAATTTGAATTTGTTGAAATAGGTCATCGATGTTGCTTAATAGGTTAAATTAGGTATTTATGACATTAGATCTTTATTTTCAATTAAATTCATTTATTATTCCTAATTATGTTAAATTATCAAAATTTTCACTTACGCGATTAGGGTTTCTAGTCCAAATAGGTCAAATTAGAGTATTGTGCTCAAAAGGTTAGAAAATTCTAAATTTTATGATTATGTATTCAGAATTTTTATTCGAGTTCTAGTTTGGTAGATATTGATCAGTTTCTATTTCTATCGCGTATTTTTCAACCCTAGCAATTCATCTTTAAACTATCGTTTACTATCTAATAGACCCTAAAAATTAATCGGGTCATACTACACTTGATATTTATAACCTTAGGTATATATTAGTGAGTTATTGACTCGAGTCTAATCTAAATTTAGATTAAGGTTTAATTTTAGTGAATTAGGAATTTAGATAATTCAACTTGAGAAATTAGTTTCAAGTCGATAATTGAAAGGAATTGAATAGCTTGGTATGTTAGAAAAAGGAAATTGAAGTAATTTGATAAGTTGAAGTGGTATTTGTGGTATTGGAATTCCTAATTTCAATTAAGTCCATTTACAAATTAAATTATCTAATTATATTCTATAGTTTATGAAAATCAATTAGCTAAACTATCTAAATTCAATTAATAAGTAAAATTTAAAATAAGATTAAAAATTACCTACATTTTCATAGTATTTAATTATCACATTTCTAATTTAGGTTGGTGAAATTCGGGGTATTTCAGGAAGAGATATATTTCGTGATCTAGCTAACGTAGATTTAACGAGCCTAGAAGCTTGTGGTTTGGCTTCTAGTTCAGAGTCGTAATGTCTTTCGACATTAGAATAAGATGTAAGAGTTTGTCATTTACATCTTTGTGGACAATATATGCCCATATGATACTTATAATATATAAATATATATAATCTAAATGTCTACGACTTTTAATTTATCAACTTAGTTTATCTACCCAGGTTCTACCCAATCTCACATTTGGTAGGTTGCTCCTATCTCTGACAAACCTAGAGCTCTGATACCACTTCTGTCACGACTCTAAATGGGGGCCTAACAGGATTTATCTAAAGCTATCATATCACGTGTACACCCGTAACATGAGAGCCGTCTTGTATGTCAGAGTATACAAGACTCTATTTCTTTTTAAATATTTATCATACAAATAATATAATATATTACAGTATTTCAACTATGGAATCCTATTTTCCAATTTCCACCAAGATCGCAGAGAATCGGTATCCCCCACCAAATAGTGAATTGGGTTTCCATACAAAATTCAAAATTCATTTAATTTACATTCTAAGTTTCCATATCCTATATCTCTATCTTCAATGAAGTTTGTTGGAGAAGCTCTCTTCACACATTCCTAGCCCAATCCCAGCTAGTAATTCCTGCACAAAAACTGTAGGGGGGGTGAGCGAACCACGGGCTCAGTGAGTTCATTCCTCACTACTACCGGTCACGCAAGTTATCAAACATTAATTATACACTCATGCAAATCTATCTATACGCAATATGAATGCATACGTGATGAATGCAAGCAACACATCTATGGGGGTCCGGAACCATAGACGATGTAGATTTACCTGTCTACACTTCAGTTGTCTCCCATACTTACCCGCATGGGACACCTCGCCTTAACCGTACGAGGCTGCCTGGTGGTTTCGTCCATCCAGACTCACCCAATGCTTAACTGCCATTGGTAACAACAAATATTCCCCAACGTGTTCACGTGATTTACGCTGGTTCATATTTAAATATATATAATGCCAATTTAATGGTCATTTTTACAATCCATCACCAATCTATGGTGAATCGCACAAGTAGACCCCGACTCGGGTAACATCTACTGCCAAAAAGAACCATCACCTATAAAGGTGAATCCGGCGGATAGACCCAAATTCAGGTAACATCTATCGCCAAGTGACCAGTGGACCCAAATTCAGGCCACATCCACTGTCACAACAATACTCGGAAATGTCCCATGTTTATCTCATAAACTCTTTTAGTATAAATTCTTCCTCTTCAAAGGATATAAAAATAACCTGGAATATTCCAAGTCAGATTTATTTAAAATACATTTCGAAATACTTTTGATGTCAAAATTGGGACATTTCCTATAAGGGGATCAAGCACATGCGATAAGTATATCCAATTAGTTTAGTCGAATAATTATCTTTATCCATTTATGCAGGTGATCATGCGAATGATAACACTCATATCAATCATCAGTCATTCCATACAAGCAATACAATCAACATAACAGCAAGCAGTAGCAATCACAAGCAAATAGTAGATCATCAGAATTCCCACACCTGTGGTCCTCGCCAAGCTACTGGCAGTCCAAAATTGATCTATTTTCCTATGAAAGGAAATAACAGCGATTTATTATTGGATTATTTCTGTAAGAGAAGTCTTCCTATAATTAAAGGTGTTGATCTTTATCGTCGGATATTAAACTAAGCCTGTCATATAAATTACTGTGTTGTTTAATAATTTAATTGAATCTTTATAGGTGCCTAATTATTTTGTATCGATATTTGATACAGTTTTTATTAAGGTTTTAATCCCTATAGTAAAGAATATTTGTCTGTATTTTGTTTCTCTTGATATCTATATTATTAATTAAGGAGTTTGTCTTTCTTTAAGTCCTATTATATTTAGTAAGAGAGTTTTATTTATTTATTAATTCTTTGCCTGTCAACCTTATCTGTCTCTTAAATTAGTATTTTTATTTATTTAAGAGTATGTTCTAGTATCTATATCTTTCAAAAGTTATAATAATCGTATGTAGATATATCAAATTTCTATTATACTTCAGTTTCATTCTTATTATAAAACAAGCTAAGTTTAATACTACAATATTATCATTAATATTAGTCTTGAAATGTTAATATCAATATTAGTTATGAATACGGGTATAATAATAATAATCATCTTCATACTATTAGTAAATAATAATATTTGTTGGTAAAAATAATAGTTGTATTGATGATAATATAACTATGGTGACATTAACGTAAGTAAATATAGTATTAATAATTCTAATGAAGGTATCCATAATACGGAATACTATAAACAATAGTAATAATAGAGGTAATAATCAAACTATATCAATAGAAACAGTAGTAACCTTAGTTTTGGTTTATTAAGATTGAACATCGAGTGAATTTCTATTTGCAATTTCTTATTCGTTTTAAGTCCGATTTCGTTATATAAATAATCGATTTGGTAGTACTCGGAGAGTACTTTATGGTAGTGAAATTATTTTTAAGAAAAGACATTTGTACAATTTTTAAATTTATGGAATACATGCATAGATTTTAAGTGAATCTTAACAATTGTAGTCAAAACTTGTTTTGATCATATCTAACTCATTTCTAATCCGTTTTCGATGAATAAATAGTCGTTTTGATAGTATTTTCCGAGTACAATCCATTAATGGTCTTAGTTTTATAAAAAAAAAGTCATTAAGGGGACGAAAAAGACAAGAACAGCCCGTTCTGTTCGTATGAATCTGGCAGCCAAAATCTGAGTTTTGTTTTTGCAATATCTAATTCGTTTCTTATCCGTTTTTAACAAATAAATAGTCGATTTCATAGGATTTTTTGTGTTCTTTCCATTGATGGGGTCGTTTTTGGGTTATAACAAACACATCAATACATTTTATTCAATCTTCCTAAGGATACACATGATTAATCTAAAGTTCAACTTAATTTGTTGTAGTGTAAGTGTGGTTTTGGTTTTCCTTTATTGGATTTGAATTTCTATACTTAAAAATCTTCAAGTTGTTGTATTTATATATTAAATAGTCTAAATATCATCAATATACTACTAGCTTGATTTTGATAATTTCTAAGATAAATTCCTAAAGAGCAAACATAATGAATATTTGAAATTGATATGATTCTTACCTTTGTTAGACAATAGATGGGGTCTAGTTCCTCCTTCTCGGTGAAAGTAGTGATCTAAAGTATAGTAGAAGGATGAGTAACTAACAAAAATTAATCTAGCTAAACTAGTATATGTATGTACATATTCTTACCTTTTATATTGACACTTGAATATATGATGTACCAAAGGCTATTCACTTGGTTTTTGGTGTTGTTTGGAATAGCTAAAGTGGGGTTTTGATTGTAGTTGATGAGTATTGATGCTTGGATAGTGCTATAGGATCTAAACAAGGGATACACTTTTATTTGTGAAGTGTTGAAATAAGGTTGATCAAGTGAGCATGCATAAGGAGTTTGATGAATTCGTAGTGGCTGTTTTGAGAGGAATTTTGGATTGTGTTTGGGGAGATTTTGAGCTAAGTTAGTGCGTAAATTAAGGCTATATATATGTACTAATGTTAGGCTAAGTTTGGGAGGGTAAAGAGAGTGTTTTGGGATTAGGAATAACTCACATTTGCGGTTGGAATTTTGGATACGAATTTGACTTGTGTTTTGACAGATTTTTGTAGTTGTTTAAAGGATATTCATGGGGCTTGTTTGCTACTAAACTAAGGCTATTAAATAGTGGTTTATTTGGTGTATTTGTAGTACAAGTTGGTTGAGAAAAATCAGAGCAATTGAAGGACTTATAGATCCTATTCCAGCTGTTGTTCTCGGGTAAGAATTGTAATGTGAATTTGAGGACGAATTTTGGATAAATTTGTGTGGAATTTGTGGCTGATCTCAAGGGGAATTAAATGTGTTTGTTTGGTAGTTAATTAAGGTTTTTTATGTGTGTAAAATAGGGGCTCAAGTTACAAGAAAATCGGATCAAAATTCGTGTAAAAATAGGCTAAATTCCAAGTTTTCTGCTGCAATTCTTGGTTGATTCCTTCTTGCTGCAGCTGTTTTGGGGAGTTGTTTTGGTTGTATATTTGAGTTAAAATTCTTAACATTTAATGTTGATTTTATGTGGAGTTTTTGTATTGGATCATATGTTATTTTCATTTAGAATTTGTGTGTTGAATTTGGACAAGCTTAGACGTTAATTTGTTTGGAAGTTGCAGCCGAAATTTCAGACCTTGCTCCACGGGAATTCAAGCTCTAATTGCGGCTGGAATTCAACTTGTTTTGAATTGAAATTTCATGGCATTGAATGTTGACCTTAGGTGGAGTGTTTTGATTGAATGAATTGTCCTTTCGAGTTGAATATTGAGGTTAAAATTGGTGGCAAAGTGGAACATGCATGAGGAACCACTGCACCCGAGAAATTCTTATGTTGTACTATCCCCTGTTCAACTTGATTTCCTGTGTGACAAAAATTCGATGTGATCCTCCTCTGTTTCAAATTTTCAATTCCATTTGACTTCTATTTCCAACTTGGAGTATGAAACAACGTGCAGTAGTTTTTGTTTGTGAATGCTCTCCCGTGCGTGGAAAATTCAACCAATTCTTCCTCTTTTCACGTGACCTTCTCCAGTTGTGCCGTGGAAGCTTTTCCCTCTGTTCTGTGCGTGGAAACTTCAGCAAAAAGCTTTCAATTGTTGCTGCTCGTGAAATTCAGATGCTGAGGCGTGAAGGAGATCTATGTGTCCAGCGCGTGGAGGGAAGCTGTTGTCCCAGCGTCCGCGTTATCCAGCCGTTGCTCGTGCGTGGGAGAGTTGTGGCTCGTGGAGAAATCTTGCTCAATTGTTCCAACAGCTGTACAGGGGCTTGTTCCACGCGTGAAGGAGTTGTTGCCGTCGACTCCTCTGCAGCAGCTGTTTCCTATTCAACGTGGAGGCTCTGTTTCGTGATTTGTTCCCAGTGTTATTTATATATATATATATATATATTTCAATTCTCCTTTATCCTTGCGTGCGGATTTCTACCACTCGTTGAATTTGTTTTGTTTGGTTTTGTGTGTAAAAATTTTTCTAAAGCCAACTCCTTTATCTGTCGTGATCCAAATTCCACGGTTTCATTTTCTTTTCTTTCTTTTCTTCCTTTTTTTTTTATTTGTTTATCATTTGATTAATAAAAATTAATTAGAAAATAATGTTTTAACTAATATTAATTTATAAACAAATATCTATAATGGTTACACAAGAGTTTTATCAGAATAGAATTTTCCTAAGTTACTACGAAACTCTGAGTTGTTTGTTCGTACACATTTTTAGTTTCAAGTTTACACAATTAATTGTTTTAAGTACTTAGATTTACACAATTACATTTTTCAAGTTCAATAAATTGATTTATGAACTAAGTATTAATAAATTCAGAATTCCTAAAAAGTAAAACAGCGGGATTGAAATTTTCATTTCAAATTTACATTAGTAATTATTGATCGGTACTGGTTTTTATTATGTATTTATAATCTTAGTATTTCCTCTTTGAGTTGTTGTTCTACACCGATAAGCTTTATTATTAAACTGTATCTTATCGGTTTTGAAATTTGGAGTTACTTTTGATTATATCGTGAACTATCAATTCATTATACGAAATCTCGTTTTTAGTATCTATTAAGGTCACGGAAATTTGTATTTGGGTTTTTCAAACTAGGAGTGAGTTTATTACTATTCATAGATCTATTCTAAGATTTTCGTTGAATCATATATTTTGTATTAGTTTCACATTTGCTAATTTGTTCATTTTCTAGTTGTGAAAATTATTAAAGGTTACGTTGACAATTCGAATTTTAATTTCTAAAATATGTAGATCTATTAATTAGAGTGTTAATGTAATTTAAATATTTATTTAAGATCTAGATTCTTAGATATTGATTTATTTTACCAAACATTATATTTTAAAGTATAAAAGTTATTCCTACTAATTCGTTAATAACAAAATATTCTTTCTAGGCTACTTGATAGTGTTCAAATAGTTTAAACACCATTACTTCATTATTTAATTAGTGTATGATTTGTTTCCTGAATATTAAACTTAAGAAAAAAAATGATTCAGGGATTTATATTAACGATTAATTTATTGTTGTTTTATAAATTATTTGAGATTATAAAAGTTACAGTTTTGTATTTCGAAAAATTTTTATGAGTAAAGATTTTAATCAAATTCATTCATACTTTAACATTTTTAAATCGAGAAAAATTTAGAGTGATTTTTACTACTTGTTCCAAATATTCTATGTAAGTCCATATTACATTTATAGTATTTATTATAATTAGATTGCGTAAAGTTAGGGGGATTACACAAAGTCTGCTCCCTGTATAGGAAGGACATAAAATGTATCATGGAAAAGCAATCCTTGTATATTCACAGCCACATTCTCACACTTTCCTTCACATGACAACTTACTTCCATTACCAATCATCACATTAAACTGTCCAGCTTGAACAACAGATAAACCCAAATGTTTCGTTACTCTCTGTTGCACAAAATTGTGCGTACTTCCTGAATCAACTAGGACAGAAATATCTTGTCCTTTCACTTTTCCACAAAATCGAAGTGTACGGGGCACATTATGTCCTGCTAATGCATGATAACTGATAGTCCCCTCATATAATGGAACTTCCTCACATTCATCCTCCTCAAGACACTCTGAATCTTCACTCCCCTCATCCAACAATAACATAAATTTGGCTTTACATTTATGTTGTCTAGAATACTTTTCATCACAGTAATAACAAATATCCTTGTCCCGTTTCTCTTGAAGTTCAGCTTGTGTCATTTTCTTAATAGGTAATGATTTGTGATTTGTTGGAAATGGTTTGGAAAATTGTAAAGTAGAAGTGTTTGAGATCGTGTTTAATGGTAAAGTGTTTGAGGTTGTGTGTAAAGGTGAATAGTTTGGATATGATTTAGTGGCTAAAGTATGTGGAATTGTGTTTGAAACTGATTGGAAAGGTTGAGTGCGAAAAGAAGTATCTGAAAATTTAGATTCATGCATCTTGGCAAGCCAGATAGCATGATGTAAAGAAGTTGGTCGAGCAATTTGCACCTCTTTTCGAATATGATGCTTTAAGCCTGACACAAAGCAACTTAAAAGAAAGGATTCAGAAATACCAGTAACTTGATTTGACAAGGCCTCAAAATCTTTCTGATATTCACACACAGATTTTCGTTGAATCAATTTGGATAAAGCACCTTGAAAATCTCATATTCGGATGGACCAAAATGAGTCTTAATAGACTGCAAAAATTGAGACCACGTACTAAGCTGTTTATTTTGTTCAAGCCATTGAACAAACTGCAAAGCTTCTCCTTCCATTGCAAATGTAGCAATGTCTAAACGCTGCTCCTCAGGAACTTTACGAAAGATGAAAAATTTATGTGTCTGATATATCCATTCCAATGGATCTTGACCAGAAAATTTCGGAATTTCCAACTTAATGCCTTTTATCAGAGAATCTACCATGGAAGATGATGAATGAGACACTCCAGAACTATCCTGTTGAGCACCAACATTTTGCCAATTCTGATTTCGTATATTATCAATCTTTTCACCTACTTGCTGCATCGAAGAATTGACAGTAACATTCAATTCTTGAATATTCTGATGCATCATAGAAGTAGATTTCATTGATTCCTGCATTTGTACTTGCATGGCTTTCATAGTATCTGCTAAGGAATACACCAAACTTTGTAACTTGGCAAATTCTTTTTGCGATCGAGTTGCCATTTGCAGATGAACGAGAGCACCAAATTGTTGGACTCGGCCCACCGAAATAACAGCCCACTCGTTTTGCCCTAATATTGTCTCACACGCTCACTCTGCCTTTCTCCTAACTATCGAGTTCTCTCTCGTTTCTTCTTGGTAAGACTCAGAAACCCTAATTCCTCTTCTCTTCTTATTAACTCATTCACTCACTCTCTGTCTTTGTTACAATATGCAGGTGAAATGTTGTTATCTAAATGGTGGCTCGGTTGATGCAACCTATTATGATATGTTCCTGAGTTCGAGCCTCAGAATAGCTCCACACCACAAACGTGTTTCACCAAAAGGGGAAATAATTTTTCCTTTTCCCTTACTATGTATTTATTCATGTCTGTTCCTTTCTGTTACAACAGATCTGAGATCTGAGTTAGTTACATGCATAACATATCCTAACTGTATGAGCTGTCATCTATCTATTACACGCATGGTACATAACAGATCTTGAACTGTATGAGCTGTATTACACGCATGCTGTTAGTTGTGTGAACTACTTATTGACTAATTACAACTGTAATCTATAAACTTTTGAGGATAACTTGTTATCCTCTTGCTCTGTCGTGTAACAGGCATACTATATATGTGTGAATCCTGATTACACTCCATGGTTGTGTCTTTTCTTATTTATAAACATCTACTCGGTGTGGAAATGGTATTCTTACCTTTTTTTCCTTTTACCTAGTCTTTATGCCTTGGGAAGGTGTTGGGATTGGCAAGACTACATAAGTCCATGCAGTTAGGTATATGGTACAACTTCATTCATCTTATATTATTATGTACAATATGGTCAAACGTTAAAGCTTTGTAACGGGTCCATATGTGTAGGCCACTGGATCTATCAACTGCAATAATTTTTGGAAGTGCACGGTTTGTATTTGTACTATAGTAACTATCCTTTATTGAGTGTCTTGTAACTTCTAATATGTGCAGCTCATCAAATATCTTGCTAATAATGAAATATCCTGAATTTTATCAATTTAAATTATAGTTGTGATAATTAAATACTATAAAAATTGGGTAGTTTTGAATCTTATGTTAAATTTAACTTAGTAATTAAATTTTGATAGTTTAGTTAATGGTTTTTTTTCATAAATTATAGAATATAAGTAGATAATTTAATTAGTAAATGGACTTAATTGAAATTAGAAATTCCAATACCACAAATACTCATTTCTACTTATCAAATTACTTCAATTTCTTATCTCCAATATACTCAATCCCTTCAAATTATCAATTTGAACCCAACTTCCCAAGTTCAACATTTAGAAATTAAAAATCGCATAATAGATAAGGGAGTGGAATGCATTTAGATGCCATGAATTAAAACACAAATAAGACTGAACTCATTTATAGAGTAAGACTCGGTTAGAAATTTCCCTAGTTAGTGAAAAATACCAAAGTCAAGATTATTAAACACGAGTCAATAACTCATTAAACATACACCTATAACTATAAATATCAGGTGTAGTACGACTTGATTAATTTTTACGGTATGATAGATAGTAAATGATAGTTTAAAGATGAGTTGTCAGGATTGAAGTATATATTATAGAAATAGAAGCTGATTAATATATCAAACTGGGGCTTAAATAAAAATTCTGAATACGTAATTATGAAATTTAGAAATTTCCAAGTCTTTTGAGCATAATATCCTAGTTTGACCTATCGGGCTTAGAAACCTTAATTGCATAAGTGAAAAATTTGATAATTTAACATAATTAAGAATAGTAACATAATTTAATTGAAAATAGAGATTCTAATGCTAGAAATATGCAATTTAACGTATAAAGCAACATCAATTACAAGTTTCAACAAATTTAAATTAATTAATCATTTCCAATTATCAATTGAACTTTATCCATCACCTATATATCAAATTTAGATGTTTTAGCCTAAATTCCAACTCCTTAAATCCTAGAAATTTAAATCTAAATATTTTCTTTCAAATATCAATTCCCAAGCCCTAAATTTCTAAATTCATGTGATCCTAAGCCTAATTTCTAATGCCAATTAGCTAATTTTCTTTCTTTACTTACTAAGTTCAATTTCAAATGCCTAAGAGCCCACAACCTAAAGCTTATTTATTGAAGTCTAGACATATTAAACAAGCCCATTTTTAGAAAGCCAATCAATCAAGCCCATAAAGCCCATTAGACCATGTTCTTATCATGCACCATCACACATGATATAAAATCCTATTTTTTAGAGAATTCAACAATGTGAAAAGACAAGAATGCCCCCTCCCAATTCTAGGGAATTTCTACACCTATCAAATGACAAAATTGCCCCTAAAACCTAAAAAATTCTACATAATGTGAACACAAGAAAATATTTTTCCATCTCTAGAGATTTTTACCATTGTAAAATGACTAAAATACCATTAATCTATTGAGATAAAAAGACCAAAATGCCCTTAACCCTAAAGGAAATTACAAAACACATAACAATATAAATATGCCCTTTTAGAAAACCCTAATCCCTTCTTTCTTATAGCTGCCCCCCTCCCCTAAAATCTCTCAAGAAATCACTCAAAAAACCGACAAAAATCTACAACAATTCCTTTTCAAATCAAGGATTCAATAGGTAAGGAAATCTATTCTTTTTCCATCATCTAATTACGTAATATCTTCCCTAAAATCTAATCTCCATTTTGATTAATTCCTAGGTTGTATTTGATGGCAAAATCAAGGATTATATTAGGGATTAGCATTAGAAGCATGATCAATGCATAGTAGTAGTGAAGACTAATTGGTTGATTTTGCTAATTCAAGTAAGTAATTATAATTAATTTGTTTAATTATGTTAATGACATTTTGATTCGTGTAAATTAATAAATTAAACTTAGATTTAAGTATTGATTGATATATGTATATACAAGAATAAAAACCAAAATATGCACATGTATATATATATATATGTATGTTAGAAATTTAAGTAGTTGAAATTATTATATATATGTATGACTATGTGCGAGTTGAATTGATATGTTTTATTGAAAAGAAGTTATCAAATAGAAATATGAATATATTAAATATAAATTACGTTGACATATATATATATGTATGTTATGTTGATATACTAGAATTTTTAAAAAATTTGTGTTATTGATGTAGATTTGAGTTGTGATTTATGATATAAGTTGTAAAATATAAATCTAAGTATATACTAGATAATAAAATATAGAATAAACTTGTTTTAGAAGATTTAGATATGCTGGAAAATCAATTTATATGCATATATATGCAATCTGGACAACTTAGGTTATCAAAATTAAATAAAATATTAAACAAACTTATTTTTGGATGAAATTTATAAAAATGATAGTTTATCATGTTTATATGTAAACTAGAAGTTTTCACGATTTTGGAAATATATTTACTATTTCTAAAAATTTAATTACAAAATAGCAAAATAGTGTTTGGCTAGTAGTGGTGGTATGAATTTATAGGGCCAAACCGGTGACTCTTTCTTCTCCTTTTTGAGTAAAATTATAATGTTTTGAAATCTTAAGAAGTGTAATTTAATTTGGTGTAAAGAACTGCATGGCTTGACAGTCAAATTGGCCTAAATCGATTGGTTGTCACTGTGAATCCCCTACTCTGGATAGTTTTATGTTAATTAAATTTAAAACCCTAATTAACTAATTGGTTTAGGCCAAGCGAAATTATGAAAATGTAAAAAAATGTGTTAGGAAGTTTACATAAAAATTTTAGCTTAAGAACCCATGTTTAGGATAGTGGATTGATTTATTAAAGTTAGGGTACACAATAGTTTTTGTTATAGGAAATGAAATATTGGAATTTAAGGTAAATTAATTCTAATAAAATAAATATGAAATAAATGTAAATAATATGTTCACATATTAATATATGAATTTTAAGATGCATAATTAATTATTATACTTTTAGGAATTTATTTAATAAAATAGGAATAAATATGACATTATAAGATAATATAAACATAATAGATAGGTTCCTTAGCACATTTTGATGTAAAAATAGGTTATAAATGATATAAATAGAATAATTATATCTTAAATGAGTTATTTTACTTAATAAAATTTTATTAGGTTTAACATAGGATATGTTATTTAAAATACTATTTGATGATCTAATTATCATAAAATGAGTTTGGTAGACTATATTGAATATAAAATGAACTTGAATGATTAATTCTATTCAACTTGACTAAATTAAGCTAATATAGATTTATTAATTGATATTGGCTTTGTAAATTCTTTAGAGACCAACAATCTATAGTTAGTTGTTAATCTAATTAATAAACTCTTATATGATCAAATTAACTTGTAATTGGCTTAGAGATAATTGCAATATGATGGGCCATGAATAATAAATGGAGGACGTTGTTTCAAATGTATATTTGCTAGAAAACTAAGTAGTTGATACGAGTTTGATATAAATTGATAATTGATTTAAATTCTTATATGAATAATTTTCCTGAGTGGATTTTTACACGCTTTGAGTCTGCCTTCTACTTTACCTTCTAAAGTATATTCTGCTCTATCTTCTTTTTGTTTAGAGTAGAAATTTTATACTAGGTACACAATGACTTGTGTGTTGCATGTTAAGGTAGGCATTTTAAATGAACTAATACTTAAAGACAACTATAATAATTGCTTGTTGCTTATGCTTGGCTGTTTTTGAGACCTGGTTCAAGGGGTGGCAACCTTGCTAGGTGATGACAACACGGTAGTTAAGTGCTTAGGCCATCATAGGTGGCTCGACGGATAACTGATAGGGGAAATAGTAGCGCGATAACATCTATTCATATTGGAGAGAAGTTGTATCAAACAATTTAATATATGGGCTCTGTTAATATGTTTAATCACAATGGACTAATATAGATAGAAATGCGTAACAGCCATGACTCCTAGATGAGGCTATTACTCGTAGAGATATGAGATATAAGTATTTGGGCTGCCTATATGAACTGATAAACCCATATTTTATATACTTTCCATTCCGAAATTGGTGTTAAATCTGAGTAATTTTCAGTAAATTTGTTAGAACTGGTACTTTGTTGTTTGAAAATTTGTTAACTCAGTTCATTTATGATCTAGGAGTACAAATCAAGGAAATGAATGAAGTTTTGAGCAAAGAGTTGACCAAGAAGAAGCAACACAAACCTTTCAAACATTTAACACCGCTAGCATTTCAAGAATAGGTCATCATGCAAGCAAAATTTGCATTAATGTTAGCTAATTGGACTTCTATGTTGCCGGTGTTGAGGTGTTGATGCCCTTCCACAAAAGCAAAAGTGTTGCCAGTGTAGGAAGGAAACTTAGATAGCTTTTGCAATTTGCATTTACACCGACAAATGGAGATTATACACCGTCGAGGTTGAGGTGGTGTTCGATTATCGCAGATTCAAAATCCTTAATGTTGTCTATAACACCAATGGTGCACTTATGAAGAAACTTCTATGCTGGAGTCTACGCGGCCGGTGTTGAAGATGTAACTGTCGGTATATGTTGTGGCAATTTACAATTCAATGCATTTGTTTTGTATTTAATATGTCTATTTTTGAAAGATAAAGGGGATGTTCCAGAGAGCAGTTCTATAGCACGAAATAGTGAGTTTAGAATCGAAAACACAGATCTTGTAATGTGGATTAGCAATTAGCTCTTAAATTGCATTGCATATTGATTTCCAAGCCTTGTGAACGAATCTTAACGGTTTGATTTCTCAATTCATTTCCTTTTCCACGTTTTATGCACATTGATTTTCTTATTTTATGTTAATTATGAGTTTAATTGTAGTTATTTATTTGTTAGTTGTAGTTTCTACTGTGTCTAACTAAATTATAATGGTAGGAATATGATTAAATCTGTCATTTGCTAAAACAAAGGTTGAATTCATGTTATATACCTGTTAGAATCATGTAATATTCATGTTGAATTCCTAGTATGAATCAAATATCTAGAAGGAACTAGATTCATAAGAAGTTATATGACTCGAGAGAGAAGTCAAGTTTAAGGGAATTCGTAAATTGAGATTTGAGATCAAGATGTGGAAGTTAAGAGATTTAATCTGTTTTAGAAACCATCTTTGTAATAAATGCGATGTTTTTAAGTTGATTTCTTACTAAAGTATTAGGAGAAGTTTGATTTAATACATCAGACCATTAATGAGTTGGAAGATTCTTAATTATAAAATTGAGTCCTTTGGTAATCTGAGTGGCGGAAGCTACCAGGTTGTTTTAAGGTTGAAAAGATTTTAAGACTTCAAATTGAAGTTTTGATCTTGATAGCTTCACCTGAATATACATGAGTTCTAATAGTTGATATAACTCAATTTCAGCTTGATTAGCAAGAGTAAGATTTAATCTATGTTGCCATTCTAAATAAATATAAGTTTTTGTGATTCAACAATAGCTAAATAGCTTAGCAACGAGAAGAAAGTAGAATAATTAGAGTTAGTAAGATATTTGACTTGAAATCTTTTTCCTACATATTAATTGAAACTCACACGAGTTTAGTACTTAATTATTCCTCATGGGAACAATACTCATCTCATCATTCTACTACTTGATTCAATCTAGTATACTTGTTGGTCAATTTGCTTTCATATTTTTATAATCATTTTTAGCGGATCAAGTTTTTGGCACCGTTGTCGGGGAATCAATTAATATTAAACAATCTTTGGTTCTATTAGTAATTTAGGTGCATTTTATGTTTTTGTGTGTTATCTGTTGTCTATTTAGGTTATATGCGAAGGAGTAGAAATCGGGAACTTCTACACATTTATCCTAAGGTAGAATGCACTTTCCGTGTGCTAAGAAAAGGAAGTAGAAGAAGAGAACAAGAGCAAACAGAACGAGGTGCATTAATGGGGAAGAGTTATGATGAAGCTAGTGCATTGATAGAGGAAATGGCTTCTAGCGCACATAACTGGAGTTGTGAGAGAACAAAGTTAAAAGTAGCAGCAGTGCAAGACAATGAAGCTATGTCTTAGTTGACAACACATATCTCATCCCTTGCAACTCAAGTAAGCAAACTGAACATTACAAATTTTTTAACTCCTAATTAAGTTTTGTTTTGTGAGATTTGTTTAGGACCACATCCATTCAATGAATGTCCACATAGTAACTCACCAGCATCATCAAGTGGAAAGCAATTGAATTATGTGGGGAATTTCCAAAAGGGCAACTTAGGACCTTATTCAAACACCTATAATCTAGGTTAGGCAACTCATCTAAATTTCTCATGGAGAAATGAGAACAATGTGTTCAGACTGCCACCTGGATTTCAAAGGCAAGGTCCAATTAGGAATGCTTTACCACCACCTCAACAACAACAACAACAACAACATAATCACCCTTCAATGGAAGATCTTATGAAGAATTTCATGCAAAAGATAGAAACGATGATCAACAATCAATAAGCAACCATCAGATATCTTCAAGGGCAGATAAGTCAAATTTCTTAGCAGATTAGTAGTAGACCATTAGGGTCTTTAGCTAGCAAGACTGAGGAAAATCCTAAGAGTGTGAATGCAATCATGTTAAGGAGTGGTAAGGAAATTGAAATTATTGATCAGAAAGTTGAGGAGAAAGAGGAGTGTAGTGAAAGATACAAGAAAAAGGAAACTAGAGGAACCAGATCAGAAATCACAATATGTGAAACCTTATGGTCCTCTGGTTCCCTTTCTAGAAAGATTGAAACAACAGAAGTTGGATGAACAGTTTACAAAATTCCTAGATTTTTCAAGAATCTTCAGATAAACATTCCTTTTTTGGAAGCTATTTAAGAAATGCCATCTTATGCAAGATTCATAAAGGAAGTGCTTTCTAATAATAGCAGAATTGATGGTAGTGAACCGATTATTCTTACAAGAGAGTATTCCATGATTCTTCGGAAGAATTTATCTAACCTACCTGCAAAGCAAAGAGATTAGGGGAGTTTTACTGTTCCTTGCACTATAAGGGATGTTCATTTTGATAAAGTATTGATAGATTCTAGTGCAAGTATAAATTTAATGCCTTATTCTATTTTCAGGAAACTAGGACTTGGTGAATACAAGGAGACTTATGTTACCTTGCAGCTGGTAGACAGGAGTGTTAAATACCCAAAGGGTATAGTGGAGAATGTCCTGGTGAAGGTTGACAAGTTCATCTTTCCAGTCGACTTTATAGTCTTAGAAATGGATGAATATAGAGAGGTACCCATGATTGTAAGCAGACCATTCCTTGTAATAGGTGAACAAGAGCAAAAGCTTTTGGAAGTTCTAAGAGAGCATAAAGAAGCAATTGGGTAGACAATTGCCAACATCAAAGGAATCAGTCCTTTGATTTGCACTCATAGGATTCTACTTGAGGCGGAGTGCAAGCCTATGGTTCAGCTACAAAGAAGACTTAACCTGACTCTTAAGGAAGTAGTGAAGAAAGAGGTACTCAAACTGCTAGATGCAGGTATTATCTATCCTATCTCTGATAGTAAGTGCGTAAGTCCTATGCATGTTGTTCCTAAGAAAGGTGGTATGATTGTAGTTACAAATGTAGTAAATGAATTAATCCCTACACATACTGTTACTGGAGGGAGAGTGTATATTGATTATAGGAAATTGAATGATGCCACCTGAAAAGATCATTTCTCTCTCCCTTTTATTGATCAAATGGTTGAAAAACTTTAAAGACATGCATATTACTTTTTTCTTGATGGTTATTCTGGATACAATCAAATTCTTATTGCACTAGTTAACCAAGAAAAAACCACTTTTACATGTCCTTATGGAACTTTTGCATTCAAGAGAATGCCATTTGGTCTTTGCAATGCACCTGCTACTTTTCAGAGGTGCATGATGGCTATTTTTTCTAACATGCTTGAAAATTTTATTGAAATATTTATGGATGATTATTTTGTTTTTGGGACATCATTTGATGCATGTTTAGAGAATTTAACTAGTGTTTTGAAAAGATGCAAACACTTGATCCTAAATTGGGAGAAATGCCATTTTATGTCAAAGAGGGAATAGCCTTGGGACATAAAGTTTCAAAGAAAGGGATTTAAGTGGATAGAGCTAAAGTAGAAGTAATAGAGAAATTGCTACTACCTACAACTATGAAAGGAGTGAAGTTTCTTAGGACATACTGGTTTCTATAGAAGATTTATAAACAACTTCTCTAAAATTTCTAGACCTCTTTGTAGTCTTTTAGAAAAGGATGCTGCTTTTGTTTTTGATGACATATGTTTGTAGGCGTTTAATGTTTTGAAGGAGAAGCTTAGTTCTGCACCAGTGATTATTGCACTAGATTGGGAGCTGCCTTTTGAGTTGATGTGTGATGCCAGTGACTATGCTGTAGAAGCAATATTGGGACAAAGAAGAGGTAAAGTATCTCATGTTATAAACTATGCTAGTAGAACTCTTAATGAGGCCTAAAGAAACTATGCCACTCTTGAAAAAGAGCTGTTAGCTATTATCTTTGCATGTGATAAGTTTAGGCCTTATTTGATAGGTTCTAAAGTCATAGTATATACCGATCATGTTGCGCTTAGGTATTTGTTTGCTAAAGCTGATGCAAAGCCTAGGTTAATCCGTTAGATTTTGCTACTGCAAGAGTTTGATTTGGAAATAAAAAGATAAAAAGGAAACTGATAATGTCGTAGCTGATCACTTATCCTGATTAGAAACTGATTTGTCAGATTTTACCATTAATGAAAACTTCCCTGATGAATAGTTACATGAAGTAGAAATCCAAGGATTACCTTGGTATGTTGATATTGTCAATTACTTGGTAAGCAAAATTACACCATATGGTTTGTCCTATCAACAAAGAAAGAAATTTTTCCATGATGTGAAATTCTATTTTTGGGATGAAACATATTTGTTCAAAACTTGTGCTGACCAAGTAATTAGGTAATGTGTACCAAATTTTGAATAGTTTAGCATACTTAAGCATTGTCATGAAAAAGAAGCAGGAGGTCATTTTGGAGTAGAATGAACAGCAACTAAAGTTTTGTCATGTGGATTTTATTGGCCTAATCTGTTTAGTGATTGTAGAAAGTTCATTATGACTTATGCTCAATGCCAATGAACTGGAAACATTTCTAGGAGACATGAATTGCCAATGAACAATATACTGGTAATAGAACTTTTTGATGTTTGGAGGATTGATTTCATGGGTCCTTTTCCCTCATCCTTCTCATACAAATACATACTCGCGGCTATTGAATATATATCTAAATGGGTTGAATTTGTTGCTTTACAAACAAATGATGCCCAACTAGTTTGTCAAGTTTTTGAAAAAGAACATCTTTACCAGATTGGGGGTGCCTAGAGCAATCATTGGTGATGCGGGTACACACTTTTGTAGCAAACAATTTGATAAAGTATTTGTCTAAATACAGTGTTGTTCACAAAGTTGCTATCCCTTATCATCTACAAACAAGTGGACAAGTAAAGGTATCCAATAGGGAGATTAAGAGAATTTTGTATAAAACAATTAATGCATCAAGAAAAGATTGGTCTTTGAAACTAGATGATGCATTATATGCTTATAGAACCGCTTTTAAAACTCTTATTGGAATGTCCCCATACAAAATGGTTTTTTGTAAGCCATGTCATCTACCAGTTGAATTAGAGCACAAGGCATATTGGGCCATTAAATTCCTCAATTTTGATATGAAAGCTGTAGGAGAAAAAAGAATGTTTCAGTTAAACCAATTGGAGGAATGGAGAAATGAAGCATATGAAAGTGCTCGAATTTACAAAGAGAGAGCAAAAAGATGACACGATAGGAAATCTTGAAATGAGAGTTCTGGCTAGGCCAAAAAGTTTTATTGTACAACTCTCCACTCAAATTGTTCCAGGTAAGTTAAGGTCCAGGTGGTTGAGACCTTTTGTTATTACTCATGTTTTTCCCTATGGTGCAGTTGAGTTGAAGACAAAGGATAACCGGACTTTCAAAGTCAATGGTCATTTTCTCAAATATTATTATGAAGGGGAAAATAATGATAGTGATCTCACTATCATGAGTTACAAAAATCCATGATGAAAATAGAGGAAGTCAGGCTAAGTGACTTTAAATCTAAGCATTGCATGGGAGGCAACCCATTATGATCTAGGATTCACTAATAAAGCTAATTCTCTAACAAAGTTATACTCATACTTCACTTTGTAACTCTAGAAATTGAGTCAGGGAGGTACAAGTTCTATTTCTCATGTCTTTCTTTTTGGTTTTGACCATGACAAATAGTGAGGACACTGTTTGATTTAGTGTGGGGAAGGGATTCAAAACATGAGATGGAAGTGTATCATGCTTTTTGGATGTTTGCATTATTTGTTCTATTCTGTCGAACACTTTTGGACATATAAAGTAATTTATCAATCCACACTTGGAACTGTTGTTCTTTAAAGCACGATATGTCAAAAATTAAGGCAAAAAATTGTCAAGAAATCTGAAATTGTACAATGACTTACTTGGATGCCTTACTCACTTGCTAATGTGATTGGCTTACTTAGTTAAAATTAAGTAGATAATCTTTAATAAATAAATTTACCTTATGTTTAGCATAGGAATTCGAAGTTTCGAAGTGGATCGAGTCTTTCTGCAAAAAATAAACAATTACACTTCTAAGAAAATTTAGTTTGTATATAGTCTTTTTAACACTTAGTGAAAAAGGTAGATGAAACTTTTAACTTAGTGATCCTTTTTAAAAAAGGTCTTAAATATGTCGTGACATTCAGAATAAAAACAAGCATAGCCTTTGCTCTACCGACTCAGGTAATTGAGTCAAGAGTATCCAAACTTGAATGTTAGAGTGATGAAGAGTTTGTAGAGATATCTTAAAACGTGGTCACTTGGGTGATGAGCCTAGAATGTGCCGACTCGATGAACTCACTATAACGAGAAGTAAGGAAAGGCAAAAGTTCAATTTATGAACTTTGTTAAAAAAAAAAAAAGATTTGACTTAAAAAGAAATAGGCTAAAACCCGTCTAGAGAATCTTCTCTGAAGGCTTAATAAATGCTCGTGGGGGATAAAAGATAATGAATGTAAAAAAAAAAAAAAAAAAGTAAGAGGGACTTTGAGTAAAAGGGAGAAATCTAAGGAAAAAGAAGAGACCATGTGCTTTCACTTTGTGTTGCTAGGATGGCATACCCGCTAAATGTTTGGAGAAGTTTAAATGGTTGTTTTCTTGTTTAGACTGTGTGTTTACTTTTTTAACTAAGGAATCTTTTGCTAAACACAAGGAGTAAAAGTTTGATCTGTTTTAGACTTGCTATTAATTTTGATTAAAGTAATCTAATTACATAAAATAGTTTGATTAGAACAGTAGGCAATGTAAATGCAAGTCATGAAGGTTAAAGAAAGATGACAAGTGAAAAAGAAATAATATACGTTATATTTTAGATTTCAATCTTGAGTTTATTTTGCTTGAGGACAAGCAAAAGTTCAAGTGTGGGAGAGTTCTTTCCATTTCGAAATTGGTGTTAAATCTGAGTAATTTTCATTAAATTTGTTAGAAATAATACTTTGATGTTTGGAAATTTGTTAACTCAGGTCATTGAAGATCTAGGAGTATAAATTAAGTAAATGAATGAAGTTTTGAGCAAAGAGTCGAACAAGAAGAAGCAACATCGGCCTTTCAAACATTCAACACCGCCAGCATTTCAAGAATGGATCATCATGCATGCAAAATTTACATTAACGCCGGCTGATTGGACTTCAACGCCGCGGCATTGAGGCAGATGCCCTTCCACAGAAGCAAAAGTTTTTAACACTGGCAACAACATCACCAGTGTAGGAAGGAAACTTAGACAGCTTCTGCAATTTGCATTTTCGTCGGAAAATGGAGATTATATGCCGCCAACATTGAGGCAGTTTTTTATTATCATAGATTCAAAATCCTTAATGTTGTCTGCAACACCGGCAGTGCACTTATGAAGAAACTTCTACACCGGAGTCTATGCCGCTGGTATTTAAGATGTAACTGTCGGTGTATGTTGTGGTAGTTTACAATTCCATGCATTTGTTTTGTATTTAATATATCTGTTTTTGAAATATGAGGACGAAGTTCCAGAGAGCAGTTCTATAGCACGAAATGGAGAGTTTATAATGGAAAACATAGATCTTGTAATGTAGATTAGCAATTGGCTCTTAAATTGCATTGTATATTGATTTCCAAGCCTTGTGAATGAACTTTAACGGTTTTATTTCTCAATTCATTTCCTTTTCCACGTTTTTATGCACATTGATTTTCTTATTTTATGTTCATTATGAGTTTAATTGTAGTTACTTATTTGTTAGTTGTAGTTTCCGCTATGTCTAACTAAATTATAATGATGGGAATATGATTAGTTTTGTCATTTGCTAAAACGAAGGTTGACATGTTATATAACTGTTAGAATAATATAATATTTATGTTGAATTCCTAGTATGAATCAAATATCTAGAAGGAACTAGATTCATAAGAAGTTTGATGACTCAAAAGGGAAGTCGGGTTTAAGGGAATTTGTAATTGAGATTTGAGATCAAGATGTAGAAGCTGAGAGATTTAATCTGTTTTAGGAACTATCTTTGTCATAAATGCGATGTTTTTAAGTTGATTTCTTACTAAGGGATTAGGGGAAGTTTGATTTAGTACATCAGACCATTAATGAGTTGGAAGATTCTTAATTATAAAATTGAGTCCTTTGGTAATCTGAGTAGCGGAAGCTACCAGGTTGTTTTAAGGTTGAAAAGATTTTAAGACTTCAAATTGAAGTTTTGATCTTTATAGCTTCACCTGAATATACATGAGTTCTAATAGTTGATATAACTCGATTTCAACTTGATTAGCAAGAGTAGGATTTAATCTATGTTGCCATTTTAAATAAATATAAGTTTTTGTGATTTAGCAATATCTGAATAGCTTAGCAATGAGTAGAAAGTAGAATAATTAGAGTTAGTAAGATACTTGACTTGGATTTTTTTGCCTAAATATTAATTAGAACTCGTGCTAGTTTAGTACTTAGTTATTCCTCGTGGGAACGATACTCATCTTATTAGTCTACTACTTGATTTGATCTAGTATACTTGTTGGTCAATTCGCTTTCGCATTTTCGTAAATTTTTTTAGCGGATCATGAACCCTCTGAGTAGTTGCTGCTACCGAAGACCTCCAGGTTTCTAACGTATTTTCGGAGTGTGAGTGCTCTACTATTGTTTGCTATACTTTAATTTAAAGATATAAATTGTTGATTGTTACATTGCATTTAGAGTAGGTGCATGTGCCTATCTTTTGTGTGCTTGCATTGCTGTCAAACTGGGCTTCGAATCATTTCTTTCTTTTTTCATGTGATGATCTGGATGCTTGTGATTATCAAGTATGGGATGACTCTAGAGGAGCTTATTAACAAGGAAAGCGGATAGGAATGTCGAACTGCTTATGTCATTAATGAAAGTTATTAACTATCTTTTCAAACTCTTTTTTCGAAATACTTGGTGGTATGGTACTAAATTATATATATATATATATATATATATAGGTCTACTCTTTACAGTAGCTTATTTAGAAAAATGTTTTGAGAAATTTATTATCCACTACAAATTTCTAGTTGTTTCTACAAACAAATTCAACAATTTCAGAATCTAAAACTTGTTTAGCAACGATCTCTTTAAACTGTAGCTTAGGTTAGCCTTAACATATAATACGTCAATGTTATACGTGGCAGCTAACACGCCTTGAACCTAGTTTGGGGTGTGACAAATAAATTTTGTCAATGAATAGAACTATATTTGAATTCAAAAAATGCTATAAAAGTCTAATCAAATCAGCTTAAGAGTCTATTAGTTTAAATTAAGATAGTTAATGAGATATCTCATCACATCTCCAACCCCCTGGACATATCTGCTCATTTACTTCGTTATAATTATAATTCCATTACAAATTTATTCTTTGAGAAAAAAATCACTATTCAATATTTTTTATAATATGAATTCTTTGTGGAATTGCCTTTCTCCCAAAATACCCTAATTTAAATAAAAATTAATAAATAAAAATCTTATCACAGTCTTATTTCATTCCTTAGTAATATGAATTCTATGGTAGCCTTATTCGTTCAGCGAAGTAAACAGGTTATATAAATTTAATAGGATCTCTACTGATGGGTACTACATATTTATGTTCAAAATATTGATTAAGGAAATAGATTTATTTATTTGTTAGGAGATTGATACAAAATATCATTAAATTGGAGAAAATTTATTGAGATATTCTTGATCTTAATTAATTTAGAGGTTACAAATTGTACTTCCATGATATCAATCTAAACCATAAAGATCCAACTTTGCATAAAACTAATATGGCAAAAAGAAGTTCTTCACTAATGGAAAAATTTGGTTGATCATTTGTCGTATTATAGCATTAGAAGAAATGTTTAAACTAAACCGAAAAGAGATTACAATATATATTGGGTTAATTTAACTATGATAAGTTTATAAAATAGAAAATAATTTAGAAATAGCAAGTAGCTTCGAATGTGGTAAAACCAAGCTTAAAATTCTAGAGTTCTAAGAAAATCGTGTGTTTTATCAAATTAAGTCTCTTAAGTTTGATGTTCTTAACTAAACTTCACAAAGTTAACTTGGACGTTTTCATTCAAAATTGAATTTCATAGGAAGTGACCATTGACCTCCTATATGCCATGTCATAATGCAGATGATATGATTATAGGTAAGCATTCAAGAACTCAACAAGGATTTCACAAAATCAGAATAAGACATAACAATGAATTTAAGCAATTATATTGCATTGATTAAGCTTTGTTAGAAAGACATGCTTATAATACTAATAATTAATATATTTATTCAACATATCAAGTATTTGTATTTGTCATGGTCTAAGAGTTGAGAATCTTGTGGGGGTATTTAACATGGACATATAGCGTTGTGAGTGGCATTAGCAGAGGGTTTGTTCGTGGTGTGGGTTAACACTGAAGGTAGGTCTAGCCTCTCATGAACAGACTGGTTGGGAGCTACTGTCGCTCTTCTGATGAGGCCAAAGCAGACCAAAGCCAGTTGTAACAGTTGAACCTCCCAAGCATATAGGGGATTGTGGTAAAGCTAAGAGGACACTCCTATGAGAATCTCATAACAAACTTGGAAAATCAAGAAAGATAAGGTTGTCTTGCCATCTAGATTAGCAACAAATGATCATATGAGGGATGGTCGAGTGCTGCATAGAAACTTTTTAAGGAGTGAAACTCCCGTGCCATGACAATTGATATAAAAATAGAAGTTTCCAGCTCCATTAGATCGCTTAGATGCTACCTAGAGTGCTTAACGAGTGGGTAATTCTTACTATGGATGCGGTTCATGTAGGCAAAGCTCTGGAAGAGCAACCACTAGAGATAAGACATTGTTGCAAGAAGGAGGCTGTGTCGCAAGTCATGCAGACAATATTTTACCCTAATCTTGTTGTCAATTCAGCTCGTGTGGATGAAGCTCAAGTGAAGTAGCCACTAGAGATGGACATTGTTATCAAGAAGGTAGCTTTTTCGTGCATTAAGGTTGAAGCAAGAATTTGTGCTCAAACCCTACTATTGGGCAACTCAACAAGAGGTAATCTTGAAGGATGGAGGAATGGGTGAGGGCAAAAGGAAGCCTAAAGAAGCTTTAAGTCCTAGTGAGATGATCTTGGGTGCATTGACAACAAGCGTGGAGAAGGGGTTGAGAGCTTAAGAGTCAGTAGTGGTAGCAGCAGATTTACCTCGTGACGAAGACGTTATGAATTTAAGTGGGGGAGAATGTCACGGTCCGAGAGTTGAGGATATTGTAGGGGCATTTAACTTTGACATATAGTGTTATGAGTAGCACCAGCAAAGGGTTTGTTCATGGTATGGGTTAACACTGAAGGCAGGTCTAGCCTTTGGTGAATAAATAGGTTGAGAGTTGATGCTGCTATCTTGATGAGGCCAAGATAAGCTGAAATCGGTTGTAATATTTGGATCTTCCAAACGTGTGGGGGATTGGAGTAAAGCTAAGAGGGCACTCCTTATGAGAATGTAGGGCTCAAAACAAATTTAGAAAATCAGGGAAGATAAGGCTAGCTTACCGTCCAAATTAGTAACAAATGATCATATTAGTGATGGTCGAATGCCACACGAAAACTCTTTGAGAGGTGGAAGTCCCGTCCTAGACAATTACACTATCAATAGGTCGTGTCTACTAACGACAACATCTTCACATCTTCAATGATAGTCACAACAAATTAACATGTCTAGTGTTAGCAATTCCATCTTGCACCCAACCAATTCACTAGCTCATGTGACTCACTTACGTGAAGTCATAATGACCCCCATATAACAAGTAAACGATATACAATATGATGAATGATTTACAATCTTCCGATCATGTGCATTACAAGTTAGTACGCTATTCATATATGATAATATCATTGGAATCATTACTGAATGTAGCTTTTTAAATATGTCAAATACTTAGAGCGGGTCATCAAAATAAAATAACCAAAATATCCTTTTTCATTATTAATTCAAACCCATATTATAGTAATCACATGTTTGTCTTAGATTATTATTGATATTCAATTATCTTATCACTTTAACCTTTAATTTCCAGAAAACATGCTTCATTTCAATATTAAGTTATGAACTCGTAAGTATGACTACGCCATCAAGTTTAATCTTGAAATATTAATCGAGTTATTATAAGGCCATACACTAGTTAATTGAATTATTTTTTAATATATAAGACCGGAAAAATTCCCAAAAAGTCCTGCAAATCCGTACTGACCATCACGCGTTTTCTGCTTTATATTACGATTGTATAATAAGGATCCTCAAATGATAAGTACGGAGTAGGAATAACAATTTAACTCTTCTTTATTACTAATTAACATATTAATATGATCTTATTTAAAGCACCCATACTAATCGTTAGACTTTATAACTTATACATAAAGATAACATCATCTAAATATTGAAATTATTATAATAGTAATTACTTATCATTTGGCTAATCTTTTGTTGTATATCTTTAGAGGGTTATTTTAATGATTGGCTATTAGCTCCAATTTAATGCCATGACTCTTGGATTAATGACAATGCCAAAGAAACTAGGCCCTATTAGGAAAATCCTAGAGAGATTTGTTAAATAAGCTCGGAACATGGATTTACAGTGGTTGTCTCCACTTTCAGTCTTACAGGTTCTTTAGTATACAAAATGTAGACTTGGCAAAGCCTTTCAAAGCTCATTTATGCTTCATTTGAGATAAATGAAAATGAGGTTTATTTTAATAGAAGTTAGATTTCTTTTTTTCCTCAAAAGCCTTTGAGATTCTCCAAGCCCTCTTTAAAGCTCATCCCATTACTAGAAAGAAGAAGCTGGCTTCAATACTAGTCATTGGATCCTGATAAATGATCCAATGGCCATCTACAATGCTTGACCTAAATTATGTATTTAGAAGTCATTGGAGGATTAAGATCAAACTCTAGACTTTATGAATGAGAGACTTCTCTTCTCACTTCAATTTTATTATCTGTATTACTAAGATTATGAGCACTGCATAATTTTTGCTAAAATAGCTTCATAGAAGATCAAATAAGTGAATTGATCGAGAACGGCCAAGAACACCAAGTTTGATTTACAATTACTTTTGTGTACTTGGGAGATCAAGTTAAACTGTGTTTCATCTCGCATGCCTCTTCCTACAACATTCTTCTACCTATCATCAAGTCAGAGCTTCTCTTAAGTTAGCTAACATGCTTACTACATCTGATAGACTAGTTACAACAACCTCTCGATATTATATCCACTATTACATAATAAGTAGAAGTTGAGCTTTAAAAATTTTATACAAAATACTATAACATCCTAAATTATATATAATTAGATTGATGAATTACTAGCCATGTAACCTTAGTATCGGTAATTTGTGAAATTAACATATTTTCCCTTAAATGATGATTAATTATGTGAATGTCTTAATAAAGTTAAAAAATATTTTCTAAATACTTTTAAATTCCTAAAAACACTTTAAAAGTCATTAGATTATGAATTCATGCATTATGTACGTAACTGCTCTATTTAAATTGCTACATCATAGTTCATTGTACTATAAATATGTATATATTTGGATTGTCATTTCGGTATGGTTTTCAAATCAAACCGATACATAAATGATATCGATGAAAAACTGAAGGTTTTACTCATAAACTGACCAAACTAAACAGATATTGAGCCAATACCGATCTAATATCAATTCGATACATATAAAAAGTAAACTTATGCTCAATTTTGCTCTTAATGAGTGGTATAATGCCGCATTTTCAAAATGTTTGGCGGGTCTTATTTTTATGAACTCGACTTCTATAAAGAAACAAATGTTAAACTTATGAAACTTAGTTTAATAATATTATAAGTTGCATATTGAACATGAAAAGGTAACCTAAAAAGCGGAAGTGCCATTGGGTGACTTCTTCATAAAAGGGAAGTGCCACTATAGTTTGGATCTGATCCCACGAGATGCCAACAAAGTATTCTTGAGTGACCTTTCAATAACAGGGAAGAGACACTCATTTGACTAAGATACTAGTTGTAATTCCCCAAATTTTACGTAATCTGATTATAACAAATATTAAAAATGTAATATATAATTATATAGAATATTTGGAACAAGTAGTAAAAATCACTCCAAATTTTTCTCGATTTAAAAATGTCAAAGTATGAATGAATTTGATTATAATTAGAAAGATTAGAATCGTTACCAATAAAATATTTCTAAATACAAAACTGTAACTTTTATGATCTCAAGTAGTTTAAAAACAACGATAAACTAATCGTTAATATAAATTACTGAATTCTTTTTCCTTAAGTTCAATACTTAGGAAATGAACCCTATACTTGTTAAATAATGAAATAATAGTGTTCAAACTATTTTTAATATGTTAACACTATTAAGTAGCCTAGATAAAATATGTTGTTATTAACAAATTAGTATAAATAACTCTTATACAGTAAAACATGACGTTTAGTAAAGTGATCAATAGTCCAATAAACAAATCATAGTTAACTGTAATTTTAAATCACAATAACAGACGATTAATTTTTAGAACCTACAAGTTATAAAATATAGACTATAGATAAATTACTAGAATTACAAAAGATATGATAAGATCACAAATAGATTGATATCTAATAATCTAGATCTGAAATAAATATTAAAATTACACTAATATTCTAATTAAAAAAATTTAGAGAATTTAGAAATTCAAATCCTAAATTACCAATGTAAACTTTAATAATTAGAAAATGAACAAATTGGCAAATGTGAAACTAATGTAAAATATATGATTCAACAAAAATCTTAGAATAGATCTACGAATTATAATAAACTCATTCGTAGCTTGAAAAACCTGAATAAAAATTTCCATGACCTTAATAGATACCAAAAACGAGATTTCGTATCTTGAACTGATAATTCAAGATATAATTAAAAGTAGCTCTAAATTTCAAAACCAATAAGATATAATTTATTAATAAAGCTTATCGGTATAAAACAATAGCTTAAAAAGGAAATACTAAGATTATCAATACATAATAGATATTAATACTGATCAATAATTGCTAATCTAGATCTAAAATAAAATTTCAAACCCGCTGTTATACTTGTTAGGAAATTCTGAATTTATTACGATTTGGTTCTTAATTTATTGAACTTGAAAAATATAATGATGTAAGTTAAAATACTAAAAATAATTAATCATGTGGACTTTAAACAAAAATTTTGGAAATATAAATAATTTAAAGTTTTAGTAGTAACTTAGATAATTTTAGTTCGATAAAACTTATACGTAACAATTATAGATATACGTTTATAATTTAATATTAACAAAAATATTTTAGTTAATAACTATTAAATAATTAATAAGCAAATCAATAAAAATAAAAAATAAAAAAATGAAATGGAAACAAACAATGCAAATCAATAATTACGGATAGAATGTCTTCATGCGCTGAAGAATCCCCAGCTGGAAGCAGCAGAAGACCGGTGTCTAAAATTCTTATCCACGCACTGCAGCTCATTAGCCCACGCATGAGCAGTCCACACATCAACCGTTCACACTGCACAGCTGGAAACAGAGAAGATGCTACACATTCACGCGCATAGGACAGAGGCTCCACGGTGCAAATTAGAGACTTCGGTTGTTGCATAAGCGAATTCCCGAACAGAGGAATTGGCTGAAGATTTCCACGCACATGGAACAGACGATGCCCACCGCTGGAATTGGACACGGGCAGAAGTTGCATTACAGCAGCATTTGTTTTCTTTAGCTACCGAACTTCCACGCAAGTCTGCACGCTGGGATAGGGTAGCTTCTCCTCCACGCATAGCACATCCTCCACACACACACACACACACACGTGTCAATGCTGGGATGAAAACAGAGCATCTACAAGCTGACTTTTATATAACTTTGCTTCGAATTTAAACACACAATTTCAACATGAAAATGACATGAATTCCAACTAAAATACTCCACATGTAATCAACATTAAATACCAAGAATATCAGCTCAAGAAAACAACAAAAAAAAATACCAAATTTGTCTTCAAATAACCAAACAAACCAGCTGCAGCAGGGGACAAATCAACAAGAATACAGCAGCAAGGTGAACTCCGATTTTTGTAGATTCTTAAGCTCATTTGGGCTGATATTTTTGACTAAGTAAAGACCAATAATAAGCATTCAAATGTCCACTTCAAACACCAATTGTTAGATAGAAAACAACAAAGAAAATCTTATCACAAAACCATGCAAACTAAGATGGAAACATTGACATAACTGTAGCAGCAAACTTGGAATTTGGCTTCTGTTTCACACGATTTTGACCTGATTTTTCTTGCAATTTAAGCCCCTATTTTACACACATAAATGAACTTAATTAACTAGCAAACAACCCAATTAATGCCCCTTGAAATCAGCCACAAATTCCATACAAATTCATCAAAAATCTTCCTCAAATTCACATTACAATTCTACCCGAGAATAACATCTGGAATTTGTTTTTTTCCAAGTCCAAAACACCCTCCCATGTACCTAAATCTTAGCCTAACATTTGTATATATATATAAGCTTAAGTTGGCTACAAAATCAACCTAAAATCTCCCAAAACACAACCCAAAAATCTACCCCAAAAAGTCACCACGAATTTCATATATTCCCCTTCTTGCTCCCTTGTTCAAACTTGTTTCAACACTTCAAAAATAAAATATATCCCTTGTTTAGATCCTATAGCACTATCCAAGTACTAATACTCATCAACCACAATTAAAACCCCATTTTAGCTAACCCAAACAACATCAAAACCAAGTTAAATAGCCTTGGTTTATCATAGATTCAAGTTGGAATCTAGAATCAACAAGGTAAGAAAATCAAATAAGATATATATGTTAGTTTAGCTAGATTAGTTTTTCCTTAGTTACTCACTTTTTAACCTTTCTCTTTATATCATTAATTTCATCAAGAATGAAGAGCTAAGTCCATTCTATTATCCAATCAAGGTAAGAATTACATTAAGTTTAAATATTCGTTATGTTAATTTATAAGAATTTGTCTTATAAATTTATCAAGATTAGTCTAATAGTATAGTTATGCTATCTAAACGATTTAGGATATAAACACATGAACTTGAAGATTTTTTAGTGTAGAACTTCAAGTCTTAGGAAGGAAAAACCCAAATTATATCTAAAACTACAACAAAACTAAGATAACTCATGTAAACAACTAGGAAGATGGAATAAACTGTACTGATGTGTTTAGTCTAAGCCAAAAACGACCCCAACAATGGAAAGAACACAAAAAATCCTATGAAATCAACTATTTATTTGTTAAAAAGGGATAAGAAATGAATTAGATATTACAAAAACAAAAACGGGATCACTGCTGCCAGACTTGCGCAAACAGAGCGGACTGTTCTTGCCTTTTTCATTTCCTTACTGACTTTTTTTGATAAAACTAACACCATTAATGGATTGTACTCGGAAAATATTATGAAAATGACTATTTATTCGTTAAAAACGGACTAGAAATGAGTTAGATATGATCAAAACAAGTTTTGATTACAATTATTAGGATTCACTTGAAGCCTATGCATGTGTTTCATAAATTTAAAAATTGTACAAGTCTCTTTTCTTGAAAAATAAATTCACTACTAGAAAGTACTCTTTGAGTACTATCAAATCGACTATTTATACAATGAAATCGGATTTAAAACGAATAAGAAATCACAAATAGAAATTCACTCAGTTTTCACTTTTAAACCTATATTAATGTTATTGTTATTTCTATTAATATAGTTATGATTATTACTATTATTATTACTACTGTTTATAGTATTCTGTATTATTAATATTTTCATTAGAGTTATCAATATTGTTATTTTACGTTAATGTCACCATAGTTATACTATCACCAATACAATTATTATTTTTGCCAACTAATATTATTATTTACTAATGGTATGAAGATGATTGTTATTACTATACCTGTACTTATTACTAATATTGATATTAACGTTTCAAAACTAATATTACTGATAATATTGTAGTATTAAACTTAGTTGTTTTGCAATAAAAATGGAATCAAAGTATAATGAAAAATTTGAGATATCTAAACTTCATCTACATACAATTTTATTAGAATAATTTTTGAAAGATATAAATACTAGAACATACCCTTAAATAAATAAAAATACCAACTTGAGAGACAGATAAGGTTTACAGGCAAAGAATTAGTAAATAAAAATTTTCTACTAAAAGCAGTAGAACTTAAGAAAAGACAAACCCCTTGAATAAAAATATAGATAGCAATTAATAAAAACTGTATCAAATACCGATACGGAATAGTTAGGCATCTATAAGGATTTAATTAAGTTATTTAACGATGCAATAATTAATATAACGGACTTAATCTAATATCCGATGATAGAGATCAACACCTTTAATTCTAGGAAGACTTCTCTTACAGAAACGATCAAATAATAAATCTCTGTTATTTTCCTTTCATAGGAAAATAGATCAATTTCTGGATTATCGATAGCTTATACAATAATTTAGCGAGGACCACAGGTGAGTTACTTGACTTTATCACATTGTTTGTGCTTGTAGTATAATTGCATTTGAAATAATATATATTCAATTGATATGCATGCGGGATTGGGATACTGCATGATGCGTGATGTATGATCGAATGGCAAATTATCATAATATGAGTGAAAATTCTATTGTATGATAAATATTGTATGAAGCATGTTGACTATTGTCTGTAAATTGTATGGTCGCCTTAAACTGGATTAACAACTACTGATACTATAATAGAAATGGACATGCATTGCACGATCTGCATAAACTGCATTTGGAGATGTGGCAGCCTACTACGTGTTAGTATTTCGATTCTCTGGTTATAAACCTTGTAAATTTTCACAATAGTATACAGTAGTAAAATAGAAAATGTAAGTTAGACAGTAAATTTAGAAACCGATAAAAATCCTAGAATAGACCTATGAGTTGTAATAAACTCATTCCTAGTTTGAAAAACCCAAATAAAAATTTTCTCGACCTTAATAGATACCAAAAACGAGATTTCATATCTTGAACTGATAATTCAAGATATAACTAGAAATAACTTTAAAGTTTCAAAACCGATAAGATACAGTTTATTAATAGAGCTTATTGGTACAAAACAATAATGTAAAAAGGAAATATTAAGATTACAAATATAAACGGACACTGATACTGAACAATAATTATCAATTTAGATCTAAAAAGAAAATTTCAAAACCCGCTGTTATAATTGTTAGGAAATTCTAAATTTATTAGGACTTGGTTCCTAATTTAATTCATCGAACTTGAAAATTTAATCACGTAAGTTAAAAATAATTAATCGTGTGAAGTTTTAACTAAAAATTTGAAAATACAAACAATTTAAAGTGTTGTAGTAACTTAGGTAAATTTTATCTCGATAAAACATAATTATAACGAAGTATAGATATACGCGAATAATTTTTTTTTTTTAGTAAAAATATTTTTGTTAATAACTATTAAATATATATATAAAAAGACAAAATCGGATTTTTCCAACCGCTGCATGAAATGAAGCCTGGAACGTCGGTCAGCTGGGAAGCTTCACGCGCGCAAGCAGCAGAGTCCACTGAGCAACTGAAATCCCTTCACGCGCGTTGATTCCCTCGAGCGAGCTAATTCCCACGCGCCAGCAGCAGCATTCCATCGAGCGAGCAATAGGAGTCCACCAAGCAGCAGCTCCAGCGCACGAATAGCAACAAGGAATGACCGAGCATCAACTCCACGCAGGGCAGCAGCAACGGAGCAGTAGCAGCAGTCCACACACCCCACCAGCTGCACCCCACACGCTCATCTCCACATCCCACACACATACAATAAGGAACCGAAGCAGAGCGCCAGGGGAAAAAACAGAGTAAGAGCCTCGGTTGCAGCAGTTGATTTTTAGTCAACTTTAATCCAATTTTTACAGCGAATTTCAACCCGAAAAGGACACCCCAACCAACCCAAAAAGCTATACCTATAACCCACATTTAATGTGCAAGAATTACAGACCAAATGGGAGAGGAATACAACTCCAAACTTAGCTAGAAAATCGTGATGCAGCAGCCAAGAACCTCCCCTACTGCAAAGATCCAAATTTTTGCCTAACTTGATCTGAAATTTGAGCCTTAAACTTCAAATGAAATTGACCTACAATCCAACCAAAACACTCCACATGTAATCAAAAATAAATGAGGAGAATTTCATCTTGGATAAACAACCATAACCATTCCAAATACCTTTGCAAAAATCAAATGTTACCAGCTGCAGCAGAGGAAGAATTAAACAATTACAGCAGCGCACATCTCCAGATTTTGCTCTGATTTTTGCAATATTCGTGAGCATAAATGAGCTAATATTTTGACTAATTAAACACCAATAAAAAAGCCTTCAAATGGGCACTTCATACACCAAAAATTAATAAGAAAATCAGATCCAAAATCTGTCCACAAATTAAGTAGAAATATTCCAGAAATTTTAGTTTTTTTTCAAACTTCAAATTTCAACAGAATTTGACCCAATTTTTACACAATTTAAACTCCTAATTTTACACACATAAATAGCATTTATTTGCTACCAAACAAATTCAATTAAGACCCCCAAAGATAGCCACAAAAATCTGTCAAAACACAAGTCCAATTTGTCATCCAACTTTGCAAAATCATATGGAAAATTCCAGCTGCCTTTGTCAATATTTTCCAAGCCCAAAACCCTTTCCATAGCCTCTAAAACTTAGCCTAATCTTAGTATATGTATATAAGCTTAAGTTAGATACAATTTGAGCTCATAACTCTCACAAAATCCTCTCAAAAACCTAGCTACAAAGAGGAGTGCGTCCAGCACTTTTTCCTTTTCTTTTTGCCATTGTAACCTTCAACATAAAAGCTTAGAAACCTTGTGTGAGCAACCATAAACCCCTAGCTTACTCCCATACCCTACCTACACACTAAGCTCATCAACAACAACCAAAACCAAATCAAAAGTGTTAAGACTTCCTAAGGTTCAAGAGGAGGAAATTAGCTTGACAAGGTGAGAAAATTTGATTGCATTAGTAAACTCCCATTATAGTTAGTGTTGTTTAGTTAGAAACTCATCCTCTAATCTTTGATCTAGGTTTAATTCTTGCTTTAAGAGGAAGTTGAACATCCTTCTTCCATTCCAATCCAAGGTAAGTTCCAAACTACAACCTATCCTTGTTAAATTTGTGAATAGAATTTAGGATAGATTATTGTGCATTGGAAGAAAGTTTTGTGGTTGATAGAAGTTGCTAATCTATTGATGAATTCAAGTGGAGAGATGGTTGATGTATTGAGAATGCTTAGATATTGTTGGAAAAGAAAAAACAACAACTTAGAAATATTAGGAATATGGTAATAGTAAATTCGGATTTAAGGATAAAGTGGACAAAACAAGACTCAAACTTCATCTAATCTAGTCTAAATGCATGTTTAAAGCTTCTAAGACCTTATATGAACATAAAGCTTGATAAAACAAGTTTTACAAGCATGATTAGAAGCCCTACATTACAAGAAAAGTGTACAAACAAATTCATGAAGATTATATATACCGAGACTTCTACAAGTTATGATGGAATTTAGGATATTGATGAAAATTTAAATGAGATCTTCCATAATATATATACTCAAAAGAAACTTGAAAGAATTAAACAATAAAAATTTCTTTACTTTAAGAAGTCGCTATAAACCATAGGAATGGTACCAAATACCGACATAGGACACTTAGACACTCATAGGAATTTAATTTTCTATTTATAAATCTTATTGACAAATACTTTATCTTAATAGGAAATTTCGATACTGTCGAGGATTTCCCGGTTGATTACTATGACTGATCAGTATGAGCAGGTGAGTAACTTAGACTTGTTACATTGTTTGTGATTGTAGTTTAGTTTCACTACAATACAAAGATAATAATGATGAACTCTCGTGCGTATGGGGTTATGGGATTTTCTTGCTGTTTGAAATTACTTGTTTGATAAATACTACTAATCAAAAGTGATAATGAATGGCTTGTGAAATTACTGTATGTGAAGTATGTTGAATGTCTGAATAAAGTTGAATACTTATAACCTAACTAAAAATTATCGAACTCATAAGTAAAATGGTGCATGCATAGCATGATTTGCACATATTGCATTATGTTTTTATGATCACCTATTACGTGTTAGAATTTCGGTTCTCTGGTAATGCTTGGTTTTTCTAGGCCAAGGGGCTAGTAGTTCTACGCAAGCTTAACTTTGTTCTGTCGGTTCCATGGGAACTAATTGGTAACGAAGGACGCTGCCTATGGTATCGCTGTGAAATGGCTAACACTTAGTGGAGTTTCTAAGGTATAAAATAGGAACTGAGTGTTTAAAACATCATTAACATAAAGAGATAATAATTGTGAGGATTATGGATTCCTGTGTACTTAGTTTCTCCTGGGTAGGTGATTCAGGGATTGGTTCCTTCAACCCCGATGAGAGGGCGTAAATCTCCATCCTGTTTGGATTCCGGTTTATCCAAGCTTGTAATTGTTCATGTGTTTGATTGGTACATTACATGATTGATAATAACTTGCTTGTTGTGATAAGTCTGGTTATTCACTGAGCCCGTGGTTATGCTCACACTCCTACAGTCCTTACAGGATGACACTTAAGCCTTGGTTGGTGGCTTCTAAGAGCTTAGAGCCGGTATGATTCTAAAGCTAGAAGAGTTTTGGAAACAGGGAAAAATAGCTTCTTTATTTATATGTATTAATTGGTGTTAGTGCATCAATTCTATTATCTGAAAACTTAGATAGTTTTATGGTTTGTAATAGTTATTATTCAGACAGTAGCACTTAATTATGATATTGTGATTTTATTTACTTTCATCGTTTCTTATCACACAACCAAAAATATCTTGTTTTGTTAAACTCATGTCACTTTCCAAAGTAGTTCTAGTATTGATATGTGTATTTGATATCGTCTGGGTTATCAGGCTGTATCATAATATATATATTACTACTAGGGTGCTATTGGGGCGTGACACTGGTAATGCTTGGTTTTTCTAGGCAATAGGCTATTAGTTCTACGCAAGCTTACCTTTGTTCCGTCGGTTCCATGGAAACTAACTGGAAAATGAAGGACGTCGCCCATTGTATCACTGTGAAATGACTAACACTTAATGGGTCTTTTTGTTCCAAAAGGAAATTGAGTAAAGAAACTATACTCATAAAGTAAAGAACAAAGTGAGTGTTCTTATTCCTATGGTTCTCTATTTCTCCTAGGTAGGTGGGCCCTAGATCGGTTCCTTCAACCTCGATGAAGAGGGCGTAAATCTTCATCCTGCTTTGGATTCTAGATCATCCAAGCTTGTAATGTGCATATGATTGATTGTTGCATTACATATGATTGATAATTATACTTGGTTGTTATTGGTTGATGTGTGGTCTGGTTAGGTTATCTCACTGAGCCTGTGGTTCGCTCATCCCCCAACAGTTTTTGTGCAGGATTATTACTAGCTGAGATTAGGCTAGGAATGTGTGAAGAGAGCTTCTCCAACGAACTCTATTGAAGATAGAGATATAGGATATTGTAAACTTAGAATTTAAATTTTATATTGTTGAAATTTGTAAGTTGTAGTTTGAAACCCAATTTCACTATTTGGTGGGGGATACCGATTCTCTGTGATCTTAGTGGAAATTGGAAAATCGGATTCCATAGTTGAAATCCTGTAATATATATTACATCATTTATATGATAAACATTGATAAATAAATAGAGTCCTATACACTTTGACATACAAGACGGCTCTCATGTTATGGGTGCACACGTGATATGATGGTTTTAGATAAATCCTGTTAAGCCCCCATTTGGAGTTGTGACACTAGTTAGTACATGTCACTCATATTAGCACCAAAAGTTGTAATCATATTAGCAGAGCATATTAGTACAAAAGGTTGTAGTCTTGATGATTTTTTATATGTTCGTGGATATATTAGTTATTTGTTATTTCCATTTTTTTTTTTTACTTACCTAACTCGAATTTAAGTGGAGGAATTGGTTTTTCGAACTTTTAGTATAGAAGGTGGAATGTATGTAGGAGCATGGAGCTTAGGGATAAGGATTAGAGAGCAATGACTATCTGTTGGTTTTTATGATAGTAATTTCATAAGAGAGATAAATGTGTTGATGTTTCAAAGTAAAGAACATATAAATATTAGTTGTTTTAGGTGGTATAATACTTGATGCTATGTGATAATTTATGGTTTAGTTTCATACTTAATTTTAACTTAACAGTAGCGGTATAATTGCACTATCTCTTACACTTTTTAAGTGTTGCTTGAAGAGATCGTCTGAGTGACATGCTACATTATAAATTATATTTTTCTTTTAGAGTTAATTACAAAAAACGACTTATGTTTTAACTAATTTGCAATCATATGACTTGTGTTAATTTTTTTAACAAATAGGTGACTCGAGTTTTATACAAAAGTATCAATATTATTTTATAATTTTAAAATGAAACATGTCAATATTTTATTGGTCATATAAATTAATTCAACTTTTTACAATTTTCTCATTTTTAAAAAAATCATTTTTAATATTTTATTTAGTAATATTTTCATTAAATTATTATTTTTTTGTTCAATAAGACTAACACATACCTCTTAAAAAAAATTAATTATATTGACACTTTTATATGAAACTCAGGCACCTTTTTGTCAAAAATATTAAAACAGGTTATGTATTTGTGAATTGGCCAAAACACATATTATGTTTTTTGTAATTCACCCTTTTTTTACCAAATAAAATATAAAATATCTTCCATACCTATTCATTCGTAGCAAAATTTGTGTGCATGTATATCCATAAAGTTTGGAAAAAAAATAAAAAGATAAAGACATAACTTATTAAATTATGAAAAAAATAAATCAAACATGTATAAGCTAAATCATATATATATATATGTATATATATTGTGATCTTTTGGTGGTAGAGTTGAATGAAGTCCTATTTTAAAACATAAGCCATTTATATTATTTTTTATTCTGAATTTTCTCTTTTCATATTCTATTCAAATCGAATAGGGGTTTACAAATATTTATTGATATATACATATTTATGTTTATATATTTATATGAGTTAATAATAGATCCCGAGGCTTAATTTTGACAAACAATTTTGAATGCGAATGATGCGTGTTGTGTCTTTTCTCAAAGTTAATGTTTTTATTTTTTGAGTCATTAAAATGAATATATCAAATAAAATGAGAGAGAATAGTGGATGTTAATAATAATAATAATAATAATAATAATAATAATAATAATAATAATGGTGGCGGTGGTGGTGGTGGTGATGATGCCCTTTATAATACCTTCATATTTTTTGTATTCTATTAGGGGATTTATATACATGAAAAGCATCATATATATCTATATATATATATATATATATATATTGGTGAACCAAAAAGATTCATTTAAAGCAAAATAGAGTACAAACTATTAATAAAATGGTACAAACACCAGATCATCCAAAGGCAAAAAAAGGCTTAAAAGAAGACAAACAAAAAACTGAAGAAAAAGAAACATTATCCAAAAACAAAGAATCATGACAATAAAGGGGAAGAACAAAATTTGACTTCAGAACCTGATAGATCAATTGGTCATGTAGTCCCTTCTTTGTAATGTTCTTTGCAAGGGATCAGAGTTCACTTTTCTTAGAATGTAGCAAATTGACAGAAGACCATAAAAACACTAGACTATAAATGTTAATATTGTTAAGAAGATTCACAGCTAATAGTGACGCAGCAAGTACAAGGAGGCTTTATTGCAAACCATTGATTCATTCATCAGTATTGGTTTAAGATTTTTAACAACTTATTAATTCTAAGAATACCTAGGTAATTGACATCAAAAATCAAAATCTTGTGAAAGAAATTTGAGATTTCAATAACATAGCAAAACACGCTAAGAGAAAATTCTATTCAAATCATTAAAGCTCATTTTCTTGCCCTAAGGAATATAAAAAATACTAAAAAACTAAAATTTTGCTAAAACAGAAAAAATAAAAATTCCTATAATAAACTAGATAAAAGATATTAAAAAAAGCTTAAATTTTTCTAAAAAAGAAACTTCCTAAAAATTATGTAGACATAAAATAAATAAAAAGATAAGTAAGCACCGCAAGTGACATAAAAAACAGAAACTTATATTAAAAGTTATTCTATCTATAAAATGTCATTATAATATTATCAAAATATATACTTAACATATTTAAAAATATTCAAAGATGTTCAAATGATATTGATTGCATAATTCCCTTTAGGTTGGATAAAATTCACTCTCGAATTTTTGCCCTATCATGTAAGAATTACTTGGAGTTCACCATGCACAAACGCCATAGGTGTGCTAAATGGGTTGGAATTGTTCAAACTCTTCCAAATTGAACCATTAGAAAAAAACCCTTCATTTTCTGCTCCATGTTCAAGATCAATTTGATGCTGGATATCATGTAATGAAGGTAATCCATCTGGTAACTCATTAGAAAATACATCATGACACTCCACCACAATAGAACTTGCTACACATTAGGAAATGCAATCTCTTCAATAACTTCCTTATCCACCATTGTTTCTCTACCATCTACAATCATAATCTCCTGTTCAATGACATTAATATTAAAAATTGGTTTGCCATCACCAATAGCCTTGAAAGCATCCTCCTCTTTATCAACGTAAGTATAAAAAACTAGTTCACCATCAATCTCAAAAATATCTTCAGTTATATCCTCTTCAACTTTTTCTATAACATTAACCTTGAATTTCTCATCCAACTAATCATTCACTCGACTCTTTAATGATTCCACCTCCTGTTACACACATTCCTTTGTCATGGATACTAAGATGAATTTTCTTCCTATAGTAAAATGATAATAATTGATAATTGGATCGTGACTTACACAATGGTAAGATTTCTATGGTTGACCCTAGTGTATGTGACAATCATCCATGTGCACAATATCACATAAAATTGAATCTTTATAATTCGTTCCTAAGGAAAAAGATACATGTGCTTGTTTTGTCACTCAAATTAGTTCATTATTACAAACCACATCACATGGGCATAGACGGTTTACTATGATTAAACCCAATTTATCAACAACATATTAAGAAATCATGTTATAGGAGAAATCATCAATTTTCATAAGATAACCATACCTTTCAATTGTCACTTGGGTATAAAATTTGTTCTCCATCTCCAAAGGACAAATTTGTCCTTTAAACCTCTAATACCAATTGACACAGTGGGTTAATTAGGGTTAGCTAGCTATTTGTCTATTTAAGTTTTTGAAATTTTATTTTTATTTGTCTAGGTATTCTCAAAATCAACAAGCATATTGAAGATCGTCATTTGACAATTGTGCATAATTCAATGGATTTCAATTTTATTTCAATCTTCACTTTTTAGATATTCGCAAAATCAACAGAACTTGATAATTTTCTTTTTTCCTTTTCCTCCCATTATGTCAAATACATAATAAGTTTCAAATATAGTAGATCTAAAGGTTATCCTCCAAGCTTAGATTAACAACTTCAAGAATGCATAGAGTTTGTTTCCAAAGGTGAGGTCTAGACAATTTGCTTGCATAACCTAGTAAGGATATTTGGTTGTTGGTCTCTTCAGACGCCACCAATCGCTAAAGCAACAAATAATTGGTGTTTTACTTTTGTCCACATAGCTTGTGCATGATATATTATTAAGTAATATTCTTTTACTATTTTTAGTTGTAATTAATTTGTTTAAAATGACATGAAAATATATAAGTATTTATTTTGTTATCATGTCAGCTTAATATATTCACATTATATGTCCTTTTAATTAAGTATTGTGAATATATTTGAAAATTGTAATGTTCATATTATTTTAAAAGCTTACATTATGGTTAGGGTAATTTTCCCATTTTGTTATTATTACAATTAGATGGTTATTAATTAATGATGAAGCAACATGCTTATATGTTTAAATATACATAATTTAATTGTGTTTACTAAAAATATCTTACAAGATGTGTATACTAGATCGAAAATGCATCAATGGATTGGACGTATGATTTCATCTCTCTCTTTTTTCTTTTTACCTTTTCTTTTTTACTTTTTTGAAGGATTAATTTGCATTTGTTTTGTTTCGAGTTGCGTAACGAATCCACAGCTGTGATTTGACTCAATAATTTAAGTTATTAAAAGAAAGAAATGAAGATCACTAGGTGCACCTGCATACTTCTTTTCCACAAAAATTTTCGGTAGGTGAATGAAACTGCAAATATCTTTTGGCATGCTATTGTTTCCCGAGTCCGCCTTCCAAGTGTCCGGAGAATAAAAATAGGTAATTACTTACGATAGTAAATTTATCTGAAAGTTCCCATGGCACTTATTATAAGCCATTCGTTTCCACTATTCAATCCTTTTTGGAAGCTAGAAAGGCCCCATTCGTAAGAGACCATTATTTATTATCTCACAAAGGGAATTTTAATTAGTTATATAGTCATCAGTCAAATATAGCACTAAATAATTATATTAATCTTGGAAGAAAGAAAGTTTTTATCGTAAGACCACCTTTATCCCATGGCACTTGATAGAAATGTTAAGGGATATAGGTGATGTGATAATTGTTTGTGCAATAAAATGAATTGCTTAGTAACCAAAGTTTGCTTGGACAAGCAACCCACTCACTCTCCATTCTATTGGACCTTTTATACTTATGTGATCTTTGGAAAAAGCAATGATCTCACTCTTCCTTCCATTGGGCCTTTTGCCCTTATTTAATCTTTAGAAAAAATTATACACTTTATTTTAAGATAATAAAATAAACTGAGACTGGGAAGTTAAAAAAAGTAGATAACTCTTTGAAAGTAATTAGGAATAAGATAGAGTTGTTAAGAATGAAGAGTTGATTCAGATATTGACATGACAATTTAAGTAATTTCTTAAGCAACTGAATCTGAAAGTTCTAGTAAGACTCATTCTTTTACCCTATTCAATCCCTATTGAAGCTAGAAAAGGCTTTATTCCTTATAGATAAGTATTAATTGTCTCAAAAACTGAATTTAATTAATTATATTTTCAATAATCATAATGTAACACTAACTGACTATTAATCTTGGTTGTATTATCATCTATCATAACATAATGCCAAACAAACTATTAATATGTTGGTAGTGATATGCCTTTTGTTTGATTGTGTAGTACAGGAAAACGAATATAATTTTGATATGTGCGTAGTTATTTAGAAACTCATTTATAACCACCATAATTTAGATAACGTTTGATTGTAAAAACTAGATATGATAAGGAAGGCTAGACAACATAGTATAGAAAGTCCTAGGCATTACAATTTTTTTGTATCATATTTGGTACATGTGACACAAGACATCACTGAACAAAATTTTTATTAGGAGATTTTATTTTTGTCAAGTTTCAATATTTTCATAACATGAAATATAATGAACAAAATTTTTAATTTTGTCTAGTCTAAAATATTTTGTAAACCAAACATTATACAATAACTTTGTCCAATCCAGTACCATGAAAAATTATATAACAAAATGATAACTTAGTTATATACACACTACTACATGTAGACACAAATATATTAATACCAACAAATCTTTTGTTCATTGTAAGTGCAAATAACAGTTAAAGATTAAATGTGCATTTTCCTAGTCAAGTCTATTCTCAATTACACACTTCAATCTTTAGTTAAATGACAGGTCCAGTAGTAGTGTTTGCAAGGTAAAACTACTTCTGAGAAGATAACAGATAAATCATAGAATAGTACAGCTCATAGAAAATTGTTATATAATATTTAAACTAAATATGTAATAATAATTTCTTATGAAATGGAGGATTGGATCAACATTGTCCAAGCTCCATAAAAAATAATAAATAATAATTATAATAAAATAGGGAAAAAAAAATTGTCCAAGTGAATATGAAGTAATTATACTACATATCCTAAGTCTAATTGAGAAGAAAAATTTTCTTTTTTGCCATTAAAAAATTTAGCGGTGGCTTCGACTTCGGTTACCACCACAGAAGACCATAACTATCCTCTACCATTTTTTGTAGTAGAGATCACCAGGGCGACACCATACCTATAACTAGGTAAGCAGGTGACCTACCAGTAGCGTCCTAATGCTGATAAAGATCGATCTTATGATCCTAGGTATAAGGGAGACACCTTTTCTTGTAGCAAGAATCGATCCCATGACCATTGGGGGTCATAGGGCCGAAACCTTACCAATTGAGTTAACATCTGCCAGTTAATTGACAAAAGAATTGAGTTATTAGTTACATATACTATAAATAAGGGAAGCGTAAGAGATGTTGTTGGTTGCTTGTGCCCATTTTATTATCCCTTCAACTTCTGCATAAATAACAAGTTGAATCGTTCATTCAAGCACCATCTACAAATAAAAATAAACCTTAAAGGCATAATTTCAACCACTTCTTTTACTAATGGCTTCCTCATCAGTTTCCACATTAAGGAAATTCTCATTGAAGCTTCTCATTGACAAGTTGATTTCTTCTCAAAAACGGACTTCATTGATTTCTTGTTTCATCTAATGCTTCTGCTCGTGGGACGCTGCTCTCATTCCTAAAAAGACATAAGAGTGGGTAGTAGTTTAAGGACGTTGCACAAGAGCATCAAAAACCTTAGTGATACTCATACTCAGTCTGGTTTCAATAAAAACCTATTATTGATGTGAGATTTTCTATTAGGGTTTGTAAGAAAGTAGATCCGAAAATGAGTTAAAGTTTTGGTAAAGTTGAAAGTAAGTTCTGTACAGCGTAATGACTATTTATATCATAGACTAAAACAAACCATAATACTAAAAATAATATACTATAGTTGGCATACATGACAAGATAAAATAAATAAATATCATATCCTAACATCCCCTTGCAAGATGGAGCCATAACAAGGCTTACCTTGGAGAAGTTGTGCCTTTATTACTGCCTTGGTCAAGAAATCAACAAGTTGATCTTGAGAAGATACATCGGAAAGATGAAGAAAGCCAGACAAGATGTGATCATGAGTGAAGTGAGCGTTTATGTTAATGTGTTTTGTACAACAATGATAAAATGGATGTTTTGCAAGTAACTATGCTGCTTTATTATCCGTATGAAGTATGACTAGAAGTGAGACAGAAATCTGAAGCTCACACAATATATAGGGTACCCACAGTAGTTCTTTAGTTGCAAAAGCAAGGCATTTATACTTAGATTCGGCTTAAGAGGTAGCCATAGTATGTTAGTTCTTCTTTTTCCATGAAACTAAAGCATCACCAATTAAAATACCATAATTAGAAACATATTTACGATCAATGGGACATGCTGTCATGCCTCAGCGGGTACTCTAAACGTGATAGCCCGCCGTACAATATTAAAACTCAAGAATGACTACCTCAGTCACTCGAAAGCTTCCATATCGGTACAAGGCGTACATTCACAACAAAGGGAGACCGGTGGAGTAATGCATTTTAAGACATTGGCAGCGGAACATGCAAAATAACACTCAATATATTTCATTGAAATAAAAGTCTTACAGCTTCTAAGGGGCATTCCCCCGATAATTCATAATAACATGGTTCTAAATATAACATAACTAAAGCTAGAAGATTTTAGAAGAAATCTACTCTATAACTTCAAAATAGATTGCCTCCAAAAGCTTCTCAAAAATAAGGATTCTACCCGGGAAATCAAGGTGGTCTCGGGTGCAAAAGATAATCCTGCAATATCAAAAGTCTATAGGAGTATAAGCATGACTAGCTTAGTGAGATATTCCTTACGCAATAGTACTCATAACAACAATCAAACAAGTTTATTAATCAAGCATATGAATGCAACAACCATATGATCAAACATTACATACGACTATCCGGTTTCGTATGTTTGATGGATTTACCCCTCCATCGGTGGTTAGGGAATGCTTTGAACTGGGTCCCGAACAACCTCCTCAAGTTTGCGCGCGTCTTGGGGTTCCAACGAACCGTACTACTAGTCCCCGGGCCTTCCATGCCCAAAGCGATCGATCCGGCTCGGCTACACCTTGAGGCCGTATTCCCCGTACGTCCTAACCCTCAAGATGTAGCTAGGCAGCTTACCTTTCCGGTCCCACGCTGAGGAGTAGTAGCAAAACTTCGAAATGATATTCTAAGTGATATGCATGAGCAATTTATTATATGGGGATTTCAATATGGCATTAAATCATTTAAAGCGATCAAACAATATTTGCACACATAACAATACATACATGGAAACATTTATATCAATCACAAATCGGGTTCCGATATACTTATCGTTCATTGATCGCACACAACGAATCACATACATAATTCCCATAATATCCCACATGCATATCAATTTTATCTTTTCCTACATCTAGTGCTCTATTCTACAAGCACATGCGCGAATACATAAGCGTAAAGGAAACTCACTCGTCCATAGCGCTCTAGGAGTCGAAGTAATCCTCGGGGAAGACAAGATCGTGATCCTCGACACCTAAACAAAAGAAATACCCAACATGAGTATTTCATCCAAGATCTATTCTATACTTCTATCTTAGAATTCGTAAAAATCGTATGGAATGGAAATTCCAACTTAAAATGGCCATAACTTGCTCATTTTAACTCGGAATTTCGCATATTATATACCGATTTCTACCTACTCGAAAAGATCTATCTATTTCTAAGGTTTTTTCATCAAAAGAAGTTATTTAGGTCTCGGAATAGAAGCGTACAGATTTGATACGAATTTTTCAAATTTCAAAACTAGAGTTTTCAAACTTTACTTCACTCAAGGGTTATTGTATGGTTGAAAAATCCCTTGAATTTATGTATATATATGTATAAACTCAAACTATATGCATGAATTTGGTGTCGTCTCAACAATGGTTTTGTAAGACACATGTCTTGAAAGTGAGATAAGCTTAAGACTTGAAAAGAAGTTAGTTTTACTTTGAAAATTTCCTAAATTATTATAAAGGAGTATTTCTTCCTTTTAACTCCATTTCTTAGTTATTAATCTTCAAAAGTAATTTTAATCTTTCAAGATTTTCATAAATTTATTTCTAGTGGTTTGGAAACATATAGTTTTTCTAACTATTTCATAGTTATATCCACTTTTAAAAGAAATCTTATAAGTAAATTTTGGAAAAACTTATCTTAGACTTTAGTGTTGGTGGAAAACTTTGACAATTGAATTTAAGAAATCCTTTGTTTAGGTCTAAAGAAACTTTCTTATTTCTTTGAAAAGAGATTTTATAATAACTTTACTTTATGTATTTCTTGGTGAAAACCACATATTATTACTAAAACTTGAGCTAGCTTATCTAACTTTAGAAGAATATTTGCTTAAGATAAATTTCAAACCTTTAAGGAAAATAACTTCTTATGTGACAAAATTTATTTTTAAAAAGAGTTCTTATTCTTATTTTAAGAAAGCTCATTTCTATTATGATTGAGACAATAACAACATATTCATGCATGAATGAGAATATGTAACCATGAAAAATATAAAAACAACATAAAATAAATAAGAGCATAAAAGTAAAGTCAAGTATTGGGAACCTTAGCTTCATCAAGGAATCCCGGGACTAAGAATGGACTAGTCCTCAAAAGAAAAGAAAAGCAAGGAAATAAAATTGTTTTGACTTGATATGGACAAGTCTAAGACTAGAAAGACTAGTCTTAATATTGCATAAAACAAATAAATAAATTGCAAGACTTGAAAATAAATAAATAACAAGTGAGCTTATATGCTCTAAATAAATATATATATATAGATAATACAAATAATAACAATATCAACATAATAGTAACATGAACAAAAACAAAACATGAATGAATTGTTGCTTCTTTAACTCAATGAGTCTAAGAAACATACACTAAACTCATGTTAAGTTATATGAACATGATGAGAGAATATGAGAAACTTTTACCTAAAGTTTATGTGTGTGGTTGAAGAAGAAAAGAATGGGTTGTTAGTATTATGGGAATGGTTTTCTAAAGAAAAGAGAGACTTGAGAGATATGTTGGGAGAGGAATTTTGTGGAGTGATTTTGGGAGAGTTTTAGTATGAATTTTTGTTGTGTGAAAGAATGGAAGAGGAAGGGGGTATTTATAGATTTTTGGAGTGGAAATTAGATGTAATAAAATAAATTGGAAAAGAAAACAAATTGAGAGGAAGAGGAGAGAGAGAGTGGACGGCAAGGCTTGGGGAAGAGGAAAATTGATTAATTTTGTTGTTTTGTAATAAAAAGAAGTAATGTGTAAAGTGTGATGTGATTAAAGTTGTATGGGGAAGGTAAATTGTAAGGTATAGGTATGGTAGTGTGTAAGAATAGAGTGTAAGAAAAAGTAGAGATAGGTGAATAGTAATGAATAGTAGAAAAGTACTATGAATAGTAGACTAGACAATTAAAATAAATACGGTGGTAGTAAGAAAATACGCGTAAAAGGCCTATATCTGTTATTTTAGATACGAAAAATTCTAAAACTGATATTTTTGAAAACCTTATATTTTTACGATCTATTGGTGTTTTCGGAATATTTTTGCTATCCGGTGCTCCGGGGCACGGTTTTTGAAAACTGATCCGACCGGATCCGAAGGACACTAGAAAAATTCAAATCTGATATTTTTAGGCTTCCTTATATTATTACGCAACCATAATCTACAATTATTTCAATTTCGTTTTCTAGATTTTAAGAACATGGGTGTGCCGGATCTATATTCACTAGACTATCATAACTAGGTTAACTTTAGGGTTTCGTTTTAACTTCCAGTTTTTAGGGTTTGCTAATATTATCGAAATCTAAGGGCTTACACATGCTCCCCAGTCAGAAAAAAAATCCTTTCAATTGTAAGTCATTGGAAGATTGATGAAATAAAACCAAGTTAAGAGTGCTCTTAAGATATGAAGAACACGAAAGACATCTTTTAAATGAGTAGCACAAGGATAAGGCAGGGCGAGTAAGAGGAAGATACAATAGTCATACAATTAACCTCTTATACCTTTTAGGATTATCAAGCGAAGAATAAACACCTAGAACAAGTTTCACACCAGAGGATAAGGGTATACGTGTAGGCTTACAAGCAGTTAAGCCACAATATAAAAGAATATTAGTAATAAACTTCCTCTAATTCAAGAGAAGACTAGATTTGGTACAACATAATTCAAGTCCCAAAAAGAAATGAGCTTCACCAAGGTACATAATGGTAAACACTTGATGAAGATCAGACTTGAGATATAGAAGTGCATAAACAATGGTACCACAAGTATCATATCGAATTAGAGTAAAACAACAAGAAAGTCATCTGAAGTAGCTTGGTAAATAGAGAAGAGTCATGTTGAGACTGTTTAAAACCTCAGTGTAACAGAAACTTAGAAATCTCTATGTTCCATTGACGTGATGTCACGTCCCAATAGTACCCTGGTAGTAATACATATATTATGATACGGCCTGATAATCCAGACGATATCACATACACTCCATACTAGAACTACTTTGGAAAGTGACATGAGTTTAACAAAACATGATCTTTTTGGTTGCGTGATAAGAAATGATGAAAGTAAATAAAATCACAATACCATAATTAAATGCTACAGTCTGAATAATAACTATTACAAACCATAAAACTATTTAAGTCCTCAGATAGTAAAATTGATGCACTAACATCAATTAATATATATAAATAAAGAAACGATTTTTCCCTGTTTCCAAAACTCTTCCAGCTTTAGAATCATACCGGCTCTAAGCTCCTAGAAGCCACCAGCCAAGGCTTAAGTGTCATCCTGTAAGGACTGTAGGAGTGTGAGCATAACCACGGGCTCAGTGAATAACCAGACTTATCACAACAAGCAAGTTATTATCAATCATATGTAATGCATCAATCAAACACATGAACAATTACAAGCTTGGACAAACCGGAATCCAAATAGGATGGAGATTTACGCCCTCTCATCGGGGTTAAAGGAACCAATCCCTGAATCACCTACCCAGGAGAAACTAAGCACACAGGAAATCCACAATCCTCACAATTATTATCTCTTTATGTTAATGATGTTTTAAACACCCATTTCCTATTTTGCACCTTAGAAACTCCACTAAGTGTTAGACATTTCACAGCGATACCATAGGCGGCATCCTTCGTTACCAGTTAGTTCCCATGGAATCGACAGAACAAAGGTAAACTTGCGTAGAACTAATAGCCTCTACCTAGAAAAACCAAGTATTACCAGAGAACCGAAATTCTAACACGTAGTAGGCATTCGTAAAAACATAATGCAGTATATGCAAATCATGCTATGCATGCACCAATTTACTTATGAGTTCGATAATTTTTAGTTAGGTTATAAGTGATCAACTTCATTCAGACACTCAACATGCTTTACATACAGTAATTTCACAAGCCATTCATTATCACTTATGATTAGTAGTATTTATCAAACAAGTAATTTCAAACAACAAGCAAATCCCATAATCCCATACACACGAGAGTTCATTATTATCTTTGTATTTTAGTGCAAGTAAACCACAATCACAAACAATGTAACAAGTCTAAGTTACTCATCTGCTCATACTGATCAGTCGTAGTAATCAATCGGGAAATCCTCGACAGTATCGAATTCCTATGAGTGTCTAAGTGTCCTATGTCGGTATTTGATGTCATTCCTATGGTTTATAGTAATTCCTTAAAGTAAAGAAATTTCTATTGTTTAATTCTTTCATGTTTCTTTTGAGTATATATATTACGGAGGATCTCATTTAAATTTTCATCAATATCCTAAATTCCATCATAACTTGTAGAAGTCTCGGTGTATATAATTTCCATGAATTTGTTCGTACACTTTTCTTGTAATGTAGGACTTCTAATCATGTTTCTAAAGCTTGTTTTATCAAGCTTTATGTTCATATAATGTCTTAGAAGCTTTAAACATGCATTTTGACTTGATTAGATGAAGTTTGAGTCTTGTTTTGTCCATTTTATCTTTAAATCCGAATTTACTATTACCATATTCCTAATATTTCTAAGTTTTTGTTTTTCTTTTCCAACAATATCTTAAGCATTCTTAACACATCAACCATCTCTCCTCTTGAATTCATCAATAGGTTAGCAACTTCTATCAACCACAAAATTTTCTTCCAATGCTCGATAATTCACCCTAAATTCTATTCACAAATTTAATAAGGATAGGTTTAGTTTAGGACTTACCTTGGATTGGAATAGAAGAAGGATGTTCAACTTTCTCTTAAAGCAAAATTAAACCTAGATTAAAGATTAGATGATGAGTTCTAATTAAAGAACATTAACTATAATAAAAGTTTACTAATGTAATCTAATTTTTTTACCTTGATAAGCTAGTTTCCTCCTTTTGAACCGTAGGATAACTTAAGACTTTTGGGTTTGTTTTTGGTTGTTGTTGATGAGCTTAGTGTGTAGGTAAGGTATGGAAGTAGCCTAAGGGTTTATGGTTGCTCATACAAGGTTCCAAACCTTCTATGTTGAAGGTGATAATGGAAAAAGGAAATGAAAAAGTGCTGGACGCACTTGGGTTTGCAGCTGGGATTTTGGAGTGTTTTTGTGGGGTTTATGAGCACAAATTGTGTCTAACTTAGGCTTATATACATATACTAGAACCAGACTAAGTTTTAGGAGCTAAGGAATTGGTTTTGGCCTTGAAAAATGTCCACACATGCAGCTGTAATTTCCCATACGATTTTGCAAAGTTGGATGCAAAATCTGACTTGTGTTTGACAAATTTTTGTGGCTATCTTTGAGGTCTTAATTATCTTTGTTTGGTAGCTAATTAATGCTATTTATGTGTGTAAAAATAAAAGCTTAAATTGGATAAAAATCAGGTCAAAATCTGTTGAAGTTTGGAAGTGTGAATCTGAAATTTCTAGAACCATTCTTCTTGATTTTTGGGACGAATTTTGGATCGATTTTCTCATTAATTTTTGGTGTAGGAAGTGTCCATTTGAAGGCCTTTATTGGTGTTTAATTGGTCAAAATATCAACTCATTTAATCCTAGGAATATTGCAAAAATCGGAGTGGAATTTGGAGAATGTGCTGCTGTAATTGTTGAATTCTTCTCCTCTGCTGCAGCTGTTCTCCTCCGATTTTTGCATGGTTATTTAGAGTGGTTGTGGTTGTTTATCCAAGCTGCAATTCTCCTCATTTATTGTTGTTTATATGTGGAGTGTTTTGGTTGGTTAGTGGGTCAATTTTGTTTGAAGTTGGAGGCTCAAATTTTGGATCAAAGTTAGTCAAAAATTTTGAATCTCTGCAACAGGGGAGGTTCTTACTGCTGTATCACGATTTTCCTAGCTAAGTTTGGAGCTGTAATCCTCTCCTATTTGGTCTATAATTCTTGTAAATTAATTGTGGGTTATAGGTGTAGCTTTTAGGTTGGTTTGGGTGTCCTTTTCGGGTTGAAATTTGTTGTAAAAATCGGATCAAAGTTAGGTTAAATGTCAGCTGGTTGCAGTTGAGTCTCTTGTTGTTGCTGCTGCTCTGTTTTCTCCAAGGCGCTCTATTTCGGTTCCTTGTTGTGTGTGTGTGTGGATGTGGAGCTGAGCGTGTGGAGTTGTTCCAATTGCTCGGTCCTCCTTGCTGTTGTTCGTGTGCTGGAATAGGGCCTGCTGTTGTGCGTTGCAGCTGCTGCTGCTGCTTGTGCGTGTGTGTGAAGGCTGGCCGATGATGTTACCTGCTGCTTGTGCGTGTAGATGAGGCTGCTGGTGCGTGGGAGAAGATCTGTCTTACTTCAGGAGAAATCAGCGCGCGTGGAGGAAATTTTCCTCTGCTGTTCACGTTCCAAATTCATTCATGCAGCGCACCAGCGATTGAAAATAAAATCCGACTTCTTCTTCTTTTTATATATATATATATATATAAAATATTTAATAGTTATTAGCCAAAAATATTTTTACTAATAAAATAAATTATTCGCGTAAATCTATACTTGTTATTTTTACGTTTTATCGAGATAATATTATTTAAGTTACTACAAATTTTTTTTAATTATTTGTATTTTCAAATTTTTAGTTATAACTTCACACGATTAATTATTTTTAGTATTTTTAACTTACGTGATTAAATTTTCAAGTTCGATGGATTAAATTAGGATCCAAGTCCTAATAAATTTAGAGTTTCCTAACAATTAAAACAGCAGGTTTGAAATTTTCTTTTTAGATCTAAATTGGTAGTTATTGTTCAGTATTAGTGTCTAGTTATATTTGTAATATATTGTTTTATACCGATAAGCTCTATAAATAAACTGTATCTTATCAGTTTCGAAATTTTAAAACTATTTCTAGTTATATCTTGAATTATCAGTTCAAGATGCGAAATCTTGTTTTTGGTATCTAATAAGGTTGAGAAAATTTTTATTCGAGTTTTTCAACTTAGGAATGAGTTTATTACAACTCATAGGTCTACTCTAGGATTTTTATCGGTTTCTAAATTCATTATCTACTTTACGTTTTCTATTTTACTATTGTACACTATTGTGAAAATTTTCGGGGTTTACACGTGAAGCTTATTTAAGACCATAAAATGTATCTTAACAAGCAAGAAACTTGGGTTGGTTTTTCTTTCGCATAACCCATAGGTGGTTTAATAAAGATTTCCTCCTCCAAATACCCATATAAGAAGGCATTATTTATGTCAATTGGTAAAAGAGCCAATTATGAGCAATAGCTACAACAAACAAAATCCTTACTGTTCTAAGCCTTGCTACAGGAGAAAAAGTGACATGATAGTCTTCTCCTTTAATCTGAGTAAATCCCTTAGCAACCAAACGCACCTTATACCTTTCAACACTACCATAAGCTCTATATTTGATTTTGTATATCCACTTATAACCAACAACTCTTTTTTGCTGGTGGCAAATTAGTAACTTCCCAAGTTTGATTAGCTTCAAGAGCATTTAGCTCATTTTGTATTGCTTCACCCACTTACTATCTTGAACTGCTTGAGCATTACAATATGGTTCTTTAGTTGTTAAAACATTAGCCAATGAACTCACATGCTAAGGTGGATAAGAAGATAAAGTATTTGTGAAATAAAAATGATATTTAGTAGATGAAGAGATGGTACATAGATTATGAACAGAATGACATAATCACTAAGCCATTGTAGGGCACGTGTGACTCTAGTTGATCGATGAAGAGAAGGAGAGGAAGACAAGGAATTCATATCTTTAGTATGATCAAGAGTATAAGATTGACCAAAAATAGAATCATCAGATTAAATAGGTTAAATTGGAGCAGTGACATTAAAATGCAAAGGAACAAACTTAGAAAAGTATGAGTAGGTGTATCAAAATCAAAAGAAACATATGAAGAACAAAAGAATGATGATAAGAAGATGTTAATGCATCATCTTGCTGAAATGGAAACTGATCTTTGAAAAACACAACATTTCTACTCATATATATCTTCTTTGTAGCAAGATCATACACCTTATATTCTTTTTGAGTTGCAATATATATAACAAAAACACATTTTGCATCCCTTAGATCAAATTCATCACATTGGGAAGTACAAATAGCCACATAGCACAAGCATCCCAAAATTCTAAGATAATCATATGAAGGAGCATAACCAAATAACATTTCAAAAGTTGTCGTCTAATTCAAACTAGTAATAGACATTTTATTTATCAAGTAAGTTGCTGTAAGAATACACTCTCCCCATAATTCTTTTGGTAAGCTGGCATGAAGTCTTAATGCTCTTGATGTATCAAGAAGATGTTGGTGTTTTCACTCTAATTTTCCATTCTATTGTGGAGTAAAAGGAATAGTTCTGTGGTTTACTATTCCAAAGGATAAAAACATGTCTTGACAATACTTGGATAAGAACTTACTTCCATTATCCATGCAAATATACTTTGGAGTAATGTGAAAATGATTGTGTACATAATGATGAAGTACTTTAACACAGAAACAACATCTGATTCATCTTCAACAAATAAGTTCAAGTTCCTTTTGTAAAATCATCTACTATCGTAATGAAGTATGTAGCTCCATCCATGGAAACAATATTATAAGGTCCCCACACATAAACATGAAGTAACTCAAAAGCAAAGCATGATGCATTATAAGAAGGTAGAAAGTGAGCCTTAGCTAAGAAACAAGTTTCTCAACGAAAGAAGGACGTATCAAGATGTTTACCACAATGAATATTAGCTAGCGTACAAATTGAAGTATGACCAAGTCTAGCATATGGCAAATGTACATTATTTAAGGATTTATGTAAGTGTATGGAATTACAATCAAACTGGAAACATTTTCAGTATGAGCTTGCTTGATAAAATTTGAATGTAGAATGTAAAGACCATTTTGAAGTTTAGCAGACGCAACTTGTGCTCTGCCTCTCTGGTCCTGAAAGTGACATCAAGATTTAGTAAAGCAAACTATAAGAGATAAATGATTCAAAAGTTTATTGATAGATAATAGATTGTATTTGAACTTAGGAACAAAGAAAACATAGGCCAAGGTTATTGTATCATTTAACTTGATCGATCCAACTAGACTAACAAATTTCATAGAATTATTAGTCAAACAAAGTTTAATAGGACATGAAAGAGCGTGTTTATTGGCAAGTAAGGTCTCAAAAGGAGTAATGTGGTTAGAGGAATCTGAATCAACAATCCAAGAACACAATTTGTTAGTTTTGTCACGACTCTAATATGAGGGCCTAACAGGATTTATCTAAAGCCATCATATCAGTGTGTACCCGTAACATGAGAGCCATCTTGTATGTCAGTGTGTTACAAGACTCTATTATTTATAAAAGTTTATCATACAAATAATATTATATACAATATTTCAACTATGGAATCCGATTTTCCAATTTCCACCAGATCGAGAGATCGGTATCCCCCACCAAATAATGAAATTGGGTTTCCAAACTACAACATAAAAAATTCAAAATCATCTAATTTACATACTAAGTTTCCATATCCTACATCTCTATCTTTAATAAAGTCTATTGGAGAAGCTCTTTTCACACATTCCTAGCCAATCCAGCTAGTATAATCCTGCACAAAACTGTAGGGGGGGGTGAGCGAACCACGGGCTCAGTGAGTTCATTCCTCACTACTACCGTCACGCAAGTTATCAAACATTAATTATACACTCATGCAAATCTATCTACACAAGATATGAATGCATACGTGATGAATGCAGCAAACATCTATGGGGGTCCGGAACCATAGACGATGTAGATTTACCTGTCTACACTTCAGTTGTCTCCATACTTACCGCATGGGACACCTCGCTTAACCGTACGGACTGCCTGGTGGTTGCGTCCATCCAGACTCACCTATGCTTAACTGCCATTGGTAACAACAAATATCCCCAACGTGTTCACGTGATTTACGTGGTTCATATTTAAATATATATAATGCCAATTTAATGGTCATTCTTACAATCCATCACCAATCTATGGTGATCGCACAAGTAGACCTCGACTCGGGTAACATCTACTGCCAAAGAACTATCACCTATAAAGGTGAATCCGGCGGATAGACCCAAATTCAGGTAACATCTATCGCCAAGTGACCAGTGGACCAAATTCAGGCCACATCCACTATCACAACAATACTCGGAAATGTCCCATGTTTATCTCATAAACTCTTTTAGCACAATTCTTCTTTTTAAAGGATATAAAAACAACCTGGAATATTCCAAGTCGGATTTCTCGAAAATACATTTCGAAATACTTTGATTTCAAAATTGGGACATTTCCTACAAGGGGATCAAGCACATGCGAGTGTATATCCAATTAGTTTAGTCGAATAATTATCTTTATCCATTTATGCAGGCGATCATGCGGATGATCACTCACATCAATCAGTCATTCCATACAAGCAATACAATCAACATAACAGTAACAGTAGCAATCACAAGCAATAGTAGATCATCAGAATTCCTCACTGTGGGTCCTCGCTAAATGTTGTATAAGCTACTGGCAGTCCGGGAATTGATCTATTTTCTATGAAGGAAATAACAATAGATTTATTATTGAATTATTTCTGTAAGAGAAGTCTTCCTAAAATTTAAAGGTGTTGATCTCTATCGTCGGATATTAGACTAAGATCGTCATACTGATTACTGATCGTTAAATAATTTAATTGAATTCTCATAGGTGTATAATTATTTCGTATCAGTATTTGATACAGTTTTTATCTATATTTTTATTTAAGGGGTTTGTCTTTTCTTAAGTTCTAGGCTTTTAGTAGAAGATTTTTATTTATAAACTTTGCCGTCAACCTTATCTATCTCTCAAATTGGTATTTTTATTATTTAAGGGTTGCTTTAGTGTCTACATCTTTCAAAAGTTATAAAAATCGTATGTAAATATTATCAAATTTTTATTATACTTCAGTTTCAGTCTTGTTGCAAAACAAGCTAAGTTTAATACTATAATATATTTAGTAACATTAGTATTGAAAAATCAATATCAATATTAGTATTAAAATTAAGTATAATAATAGCAACCATCTTATACTATTAGTAATAATAATACTAATACAAAATAATAATAGTATTGATGACAATATAGATATAGTGATGTTAACGTAAAAAATAACAATATCAATAATCATTCACGACTCATGATGAAAATATCGATAATAGTGAATATATATTCAATAGTCATAATAATAACACTAATTATAATTATACTTATAGGAATAACAGTAACATTGATGTTGTTTATGAGTAAATGAACAAATTTCTACTTGTGATTTCTTATTCGTTTGTAACAATTTGTCGATTTTATAGGATTTTCGTGTTCTTTCCATTGGTGGGGTCGGTTTTAGCTTTTAATGAACTCACATAACAGTTTATTCAATCTTCCTAGGTATATACATGAGTAATCTAAAGTTCAACTTAGTTTGTTGTAATTGAAGTGTGGTTTTGGGGTTTTCCTTTCTAAGACTTGAATTTCTACACTTAAAAATCTTCAAGGTTTTGTATTTATATACTAAATAGTCTAAATATCATCAATATACTATTTGCTCAATTTTGATAATGTTTAAGACAAATTTCTAAAGAGCAAACATAATGAATATTTGAAATTGATATAATTTTTACCTTGTTTGGATCATAAATGGGGTTTGACTCCTCCTTCTTGGTAAAATAATGATCTAAAGAGGAAGTTAAGAAGATGAGTAACTAAGGAAAACTAATCTAACTAACTAGCATATATATTTGTTTTATTTTCTTACCTTATTGAACTTGGGATCAATCTATGGTAAACCAAGACCATTTAGCTTGGTCTTTGATGTTAGGTTAGTTAAACTGTTTCGATTGTGGTTGATGAGTTTTGAAGCTTAGATAATACTATAGGATATAAACAAGGGATGCTCTTTATTTTTGGAGTGTGTAGACAAGGTTGATAAAGTGAGCATTGAAGTGGAGTGTGGTAAATTCGTAGTGGTTGTTTGAGAGAGATTTTAGATTGTGTTTGGGAAGATTTTGAGTTGGTTTTGTAGCCAACTTAAGCCTATCTATGTATATAAAGGTTAGGCTAAGATTTAAACACAAGAGAGGGTGTATTGGACTTAGGAATGTCTTTTTTACAGCTGCAATTTCAGATACGAATTTAGCAGTTTTGGGTTACAAATTTGGACTTTGTTTGGGCAGATTTTTTTGTAGTTATTTAAAGGATATTTATGGGGTTTGTTTGCTAGTAATTTAAGGCTATTAAATAGTGGTTTATTTTGTGCATTTGTAGTCCAAGTTGACCGAGAAAAATCGGAGCAAATGAAGGGTTATATATATCATGCTTCAGCTGTTGTTTTCATGTGGAATTTATGGTGCGAATTTGAGAGCAATTTTTGGACGAATTTGTGTGAAATTTGTGGCTAATTTCAAGGGGAATTAAATGCGTTTGTTTGGTAGTTAATTAAGTTCATTATGTGTGTAAAATAGGGGCTCAAGTTGTAAGAAATTGGGTCAAAAATCGGATCAAATCTAAGGTTGAAATTAAAACCCTGTTGCAGTTTGCTTTGCTGTATTTCTCCTGCTGCAGCTGCTATTTGGTGACTTCTCTAGGCCTATTGGGGCTGTTTTATTTCTTGTATTGAATTGGAATTGTATTGTATTTAATAAGTGTCATATGTGGAGTTTTGAGATTGGTTGGAGTGTCATTATCATGTGGTTTTTGGGAGCTCAATTCGATGCAAGTTTGGCTGGACGGAAATCAACGTGAACTGCAGCTGAATTCCCACTGCATCGTGACCTCCCCTGCTCCATGCAAAATTCTGCACCGCTCTGTTAATTTCTATAGGCTTTGTTTACATGGAAAAATTTGTAACCGATTTCTTCTGCTTCTTGCGTGGACGTGATTTGCGTGGGCTTTAACCAAATTTGAAATGTGATGCCCGTACTGTTCCAGCTGGAAGGATTGGATTGTCCTCTCTGTTCCCACCTGCTTCCAATTTCCGTGCTTGGAAAAGAAAAATTGCAGCCGAACTTCTATTGTGGCGTGCTCTGTTCCGTAAAGGATGTAGACTCCTCTGTTCCCATTTTAATTCCAGCCGTAATGTTTGCTGTCCTGCGCGTGGAACAATTGCAACCAATACCTTTGTTTCAGCTGGAGACTTATGCTCGTGTCCCAACTCTGTTCTGCGCGTGGATCAGCGGCCCTCAATTCCAGCGTTCGTGGATTTCATTTCCTGCGCGTGGGAAGATCTCATCTGCTGCTTGCTCGTGTGTGTAGTGTGGTGTGTGCATGACTGCTGCTCGGTGCTCGTGATGTCCAGATGCCGCTCGTTGGACGCTGCAACATGCTGCTGCTCATGCGCGGAGGATGTACCAGCTGTTCGCTCGAGTGTTTATGCGTGGAGGAAGCTGCTTGCAGCGTGAAGATGTCTGCTTGTCCTGCGCGTGGAGCAACGGTCCTCTTGCATCGGTCTCATCCTCCAATTCCAGCGTTCGTGAATTCCCTATTGCGTGTGGAAATTTTGCTTGGAGTATGTCAATTGCCGAAGCTCCTCTACGTGGAACTTACAATGTCGAGTCTGCATTCATAATCCGTGGGTAGTGCTAACGTTCAGCTTTCGTTTCCATATTATTATTTATTTTTTTTAAATATATATTTGTTTTATCATTTGATTAATAAGAAATAAAATAATATTTTAACTAAACAATTATCTATAATGGTTACATAAGAGTTTTATCATAATAGAATTTTCCTAAGTTACTACGAAACTCTGAGTTGTTTGTTCGTACACATTTTTAGTTTCGAGTTTACACAATTAATCGTTTTAAGTACTTAGATTTACACAATTACATTTTTCAAGTTCAATAAATTGATTTATGAACTAAGTCTTAATAAGTTCAGAATTCCTTAAAAGTAAAACAGCGGGATTGAAATTTTCATTTTAAATCTAGATTCTTAGATATTGATTTATTTTACCAAATATTATATTTTACTGTATAGAATCTATTTATACTAATTTGTTATTAGTAACCTATTTTTATGTAGGGCCACTCAATATTGTTAATTGATAGCTTGACGCTATTATTTCATTATTCAACAAGTGTATAATTTATTTTCTAAGTATTAAGCTTAGGAAAAAGGATTCAGTAATTTATTTTAACAATTGACTTATCGTCGTTTTAAATTATTTGAGATCATAGAAGTTACAGTTTGTATTTCGAAAATTTTTATGGGCAGAGATTCTAAATTTTTTTTTTAACTATACTCAAATTCATTTATACTTTAACATTTTTAAATCGAAAAAAAAATTTGGAGTAATTTTTACTACTTGTTCCAATTATTCTAAATAATCAATTATTATATTTTTAGTATTTGTTAAAATCATGTCACGTAAAATTTGGGGGATTACAAGTTCTTACAACCAATTCATTAGTAGAAGAAGACATACATGCACTAGCAAAGTTTACAATGCTGCTGCTAGCATTAGATTCTCACATAGTCCCTTGTTGCATCTTGAACATCTTCATCATTTCATGACACATATTTTGTAAAAACATTGAATCAACTTGTCCAGTAACATGGTTAGTATTATTAGTGAGATGATCAAAAGGCGTATCCATTATGTCAGATTTATTGACTACTATATTTGCCTTCCTAAATCCTTTTCTATTACGGCTTCCCCTATACCAATCTCGATATCTTATTATCTCAAAACATTGTCCAATTCCATGTCTATATTGATTGCAATGCTTTTGTATTTAGGTCTTTTAGTGTCATTTCTATCAATAATTAAAGATTTTCTAGAATTTTAAGCAGCATTAAATGCTGATGTATCAATATCTATGATCATATTTGAGGTAACTTGCCTCCGTTTTTCAACTTGAACAACTAAATAATATGCCCAACTAACTATTGGAAATGAATCGGTAGACAATATTTGATTCCTAACAAACTCAAAAGCTTCAAACAATCCCATCAGAAATTGCATGAGTTTAGTTTGAGATTCAAACTCAATCAATTTGTCATGAAGTCTACATATATAGTATTTAGCTCTACCACAAGTACATGTCGGATAAGCATGGATTGATTGTAATTCCAACAATGCTTTAATTTATTAACAGACTATGATCCTTGTTTGATATTTGATATTTTGTGTTAGAGTTGAAAAATCAATGGTCTATTCATTTGTCAAGACTAATCACAGATTTCACACCAAAGTTCCCTAGCTGACTATATCACACCCTATAGGGTACCCTAAATGTGGTAATCCATCACATATGGTATTAACATTACAAGAAAACTAAGGTTTAGAGTAAAAAATTCTGCCTCTAAACATAAATTTTCATTGCAAAAACCATCATTGCTAATTGTATTAATAGAAATATAACTTGTTTTACCCATTTTCCATCACAAAATTTCAGTCTCTAAATGCCAATTTTCTTATAGTGTAAAACTTAAGAATGACTTATCAAAGTCACACAAAAGCTTCAACACCATATGTAAGGCATCCACCCCAACAATTGGAGACACAAGTAGGAAGTGTAGTTTGAGAAAGTAAATATTGCAACAAGAATCTTAATAAAATTATCTTCAAAATAATAAAAATATAGTCTTTTATATCATCTTAGGGACATTACCCCGCTAAATCTCCAATAGTTAAAATATAGTCTGGGTCTTACATATAACAACAAATATAACACTAAAGATTTTAAAGGAAATCTAATCTAAGATTTTCAAAAGGATTTCCCTCAAAAGCCTCCCAAAAGTGTAAGCTACCCAGATAAATGGAAACCTTCGGTATAAGAGATATTGATCCTGCATCAACAAAAATCTATTGGGGTGTAAGCTCAACTATCTCAGTGAGAATATTCCTGAATTAACATACTCATATCAATAAATTCAAATATGTTATGAAACAGGCATATGAAATGCATCAAATATGTGAGCAAGCAATACATATGATTAGCCGAAAATCATATGTTTGAATCGATTTATGCCCTCCATTCAGGTTTAGGTGTTTCAGGCTCTTTAAAACCCTGCTTTATCATTTAACTTATAGCTCTGTTGGGCTCTCACTTGCTCTATCCTGAAATATTTCTTTCAAGCTTCTATTTACCCATCTTTGCAATCTCGCGGCTCTTGTAAATAACTCACCACTATACTCTTGTCCCACAGAGGCATAGTAGCTAAATGTAATGTGACTCACTTCGTGATATGTATGAATCAATTAATGTAATTCTTGACATGTGATTAAGGTATTTTAAAGGCGATCATAGAATTTGCAGATACTCTATCATAATAGCAGAACACGAACTTTATTAACAACGATTCATGCTTCGATATGCTTAGTATATTTTCAACGAACATTATCATGCATACTCCAATTTCATCTTTTTCTACTTTTAGTGCCTCTAGCTATAAATAATAACAAGTATGTAAAAGTAAGGGATAAACTCACTCGGTCATCTTTACCAAAAATCCTTTACTCGTATAAGTCCTTCTAATATGGATCCTCTGATTCCTTGTCACCTAAATGAAAGAAATACCCAGAATGAGTATTTTAAGAAAGTTCTACTTAAACTTTCTAATTCTATTCTATTTTTTCATAATAAATCAGATGAATAAAAATTCCAACTTAAAATGGCCATAACTTGCTCATTTTAACTTGGAATTTTGCATATTAGATGTCATTTTCTACTTGTTTGAAAAGATCTATCTATTTCTAAGGTTATGATTTACATTAAAAGGCATTTGGGTTTCGAAATGGGTTGGTACAAACTAGATACAAAAATCCTAGCCTTAAATTGCAAATTTTTAAAATTTTACTTCATCCAACAAGTCTATAAGAAACACATAAATACTTATATAGCTGGAAAATCCTTTAATACAAACACATACTTATATTATATGTATGATTCTAGTGATGTTGCTTCAATAATGATTTTTCATAAAACAATTTTATTTCGAAGTTGGAAAATGATGTTCACAAAAATCTCTTTTCAAGTTATTGGAAGAAAACTAAAATTTTGAGTTTGTCACTAATGAATGCCTACTCAATTTAAACCATCATTTTTATATTTTTTTGACTTTATAAATATAAATTTTATTTCCTAAAAACTCGGTTCCTTAAGTTGTCTACTAATTTTTACTTTCCTAGGTGAATGTTCAACTAGTGATTTGAATTTAATCTTGACTTAGAAAAACTTGTCTTGTTCTTAGTATTTTTCAAGATGTTGATGTATACCCAATAAAAAAGTTTTTAAGAAAATATTGGATAATAAAGAATTATTAACATTACAAATTTATAATAAAATTTATTTTAATAGTTCGAAAAGGATATAGTTGAATCATTTCCTAAGTTTTAATGAAAATTTCTCCTAAGTGTTAAAAATCACTTTTCTTTAGAGTTTAGTTCTATTTTTTATGTGAAAGAAAATAATTCCTTTTGTTGTCCTGAAGATTTTATTAAGATAACAACATCATCATATGATCATGCATGAATATGAACTTAGTAGTTATGTTGTGAGTTAAAAATAAATTATATAGAAAATAAAGACATAGAGAATTGAATAATCATATATATAGGAACAAAATTTGGAAGTCTTAGCTTGTATCTTCCATCAAAAGAAAAGTAAAAAGAAATACATAAGGAAGCTTAATGAAAAGAAAAAGAAGAAAAATTTTGTGGAAGTTTAAGATTTTTATTCAAGTCTTCCTGGAATTTAGAAATAGACAAGTCCCATAGAGAAAAACAAAAAAAATAACAAGAAAAACATGGGAGTCTTAGATTCATGTTAAGGCTCCCAGGGACTTAGATTTTGGACAAGGCCCAAAACGTTTTGACTTGATAAAGATAAGTCTAAAACTAGAAGATGACTAATCTTATTTATTAAGCATGAAATAAATAAATAAGCAAAAAAATAAGAGGATAAATAAAAAGGTTAGATTAGCGAGCATTTAGGCTCTAAGAAATATAGTTACATAGATATCCATTATAACATATAGGGAGTTAATGTTAGAACATGAGTAACATAAGAAGAACATATTATGAAGATGAACAAGACGTGAACAATATGTTGTTTTTCATGAATCCATTCTCTAGTATTAGCATCATGAGGAGTACATGGAATCGAAATACACATATTGTTCATGTTATGTTGCATGAACAAAGAGAGGGTTTTAGAATTTTTACCTTAGGTTAATGGAGGTTTGCAAATGGAAGAAAAATTAGATGGTGTATTTATTTTTACTAAAGAAGGATAGTTGGAAAAGAGTGTTTGAAATGGATCCTTTAGAGAGAAAAGTTATGGAGAAATTTTGGTAGAGTTATGGTATGTGAAATGAGACGTGTGAAAGAAATGGAGGGAGATGTGACATTTATAGAGAATTGTGAGAGATTTTAGATGTAATAAAATAAATTGAAAAAGAAATAAAATTAAAGAGAGGAAGGGAGAAGTAGCACCAGCCTTAAGAGAGAGAGAGAGTTAAAAAATTAATTTTGATAAAGAAAATAAATAGTGTGAGAGAAGTTTGGTAAAAAGTAATATTAGGAAGGTAAATTGTAAGTAATACGTGTGTAAGATGTAAAAAGTAGGTTGTAAGGAAAAGTAGAAATAGATGAATAATAATGAATAGTAGAAATAGTACAATGAATGGTAAACAAGACAAATAAAATACTAGTAGTAAGGAAAATGCATGTAAACGAGCTATATCTGATGTTTTCAAATACCGAAAAAATACGAAATTGATATTTTATAAATCCTTATGAAATTATGAATCTATATTGATTTCAGGATATTTTTACTATCTCGAGCACTGGGGCATATTTTTTGAGAACTAATCTCGGTAGGGTTCGAAACGATCAAATTTTGACGAATATGATCTTTTTAGGCTATGTCATGTCATTTCGATCTATAATCCTTCATTAGCTCATTTCTATTGTCCTTAGGTTTCGAGCATGGAATTGCCAGAGTTAAAAATACTAGTTTGCCTTGATTATTGTTGACTTTTAAAGTTCTGGTTTGACTAGGGTTAGGATTTACCTCAATATTACCCAAATTCTGAGGGGTTTATAGACTGAGCATAAATGAAACTTTGCGACAACTCACTAGTCATCGAATTTATAAGCCAACATCTAACCATGTTATCACATCTAATCCATTCAAACCAGTTTGCAGAATTCATTTTCGGTTTCTCAATTGATTCATCGACAAAACCTAACTTCAATTTTGCACTCAATGCCATCCTAATGGATCTATTCCATGCAATGAAATTAGAGCCTTTAACGATAATATTGCCTATAACCATACCTAGATTATCAGATCTAGACAAGTAATATGATCGGCTATGGTGTCTTCTTCTGTCGAAGGAAAGGTCTGATCTACTCGTGAACTCATCTTCAAATTATTACTCGATTCCAAGAAATCTTCCAAACAGAAACACTTGTGGATCTAATAACTCGACAAACTGCTTTGACACCATGTGAGATTATCTATTAGGATTCATAAGAAAATAGACCTGAAAATGAGTTAAAGTTTGGGTAAAGTTAAAAGTAAGTTTTGTACAGTACAACAACTATTTATATGACAAACTAAAACGAGCTAAAATACTAAAATAATAGACTACAGCCGGCACACATGACCAGATAAAATAAATAAATATGATATTTTAACAATTGAAACCTAGAGCACCTCCTTTTGGTCCACATTCTTCCCTTTTATTGCTCAAAGACACCGATAAATCCACAGCAACTAAAAAATATTATTTGTGTGGAGGAAGTTATTATAGCTCAAGTTGTCGTAAACACGTTACCAACTATAATAATGCTGGATGCCCTGGCTGCGGCTACGGCATGAATTCTGCCGTCAGTTTGCTGGTGCCTTCAGGTTCCGTGGTGGACAACGACACCAATAAATCCTCGGTGACTAAGAAATATTATTTGTGTGGAGAAAGTTGTTATAACTTAAATTGTCGTAAACATGTCATCAACTTTTATAATGCCAAATGCCCTGGTTGCGGGCGTGGCATGTATTCTGCTGTCGCTTTGCTGGTGCCACCAGGTTCGGAGGTGGACAAGCCTCCTTTTTCTAATAGAGGACATTATGTGAAGGATTTAGTTACGTATATCGTGATAGATGATTCGGTAGTCAAACCTTTGGATGATTTGGTGCCAAAAACCTTCTGTCCTGTTTCTTGCATTGCACTTCTTAGTGCTCTTAATGTAAAAGAGGTTGGGGCTCTTGAGGAGAAAATGGTTGAGCTTGGTGCGGAGGAGGTTAGTTTTATCTTGATGAGCTTCCCCTTATACTTTTTTTTTTCTTTTTCTTTTTTTATGTAGGTTTTGCTTGATGATTAAAATTTTAAGTATATTAGAATATGCTTCTATAACCCTATTATGATTTTGTCAACCCTAATTAATCAATATAAAAACAAAATAAGAGGTATTAGATGCATTCCATTACTTAAATAAAAGGAATATCTAGTCATTTTATCTGCTTGGGTAACGTCAATAGAAGCAATTAAATTTTAATTTCGTTTGTTTTAGGTCTTAAAATGTTGAATATATTATTTTTAGTACCTTGAATGAGATAAATTAGTTGTTTTTCTGAAGTGTCTATTATCGGGACAATGATATAATAGCACATTAATTTTCATTTTCATCCTATTATGCTTTAAGTTTTTTGAATTTTTCTTTTAATTTTGGCTCATAACCTTTTAAATCAAGACAAACTATTGTTCTTATCACTGTTTTGGCTGGATAGAAATGGGATGAAATAAAGAGAAATAGATGGAAAGTGGTGGGTGTTTTATGTTTGGCAATAAGAATGTGGAATTCTTATGGAATAAAGATAACGTGGTGGAAAGTTTGTTATATTTATCATATTTATGATTTTATTTTTCAGAAAATCGAAGAAAGAGTACTGGAAATAGAAGTATATTCAAAGTTGCAAAAGAATCCTTCATATCGTATCTAGGTTATTATACTTAAAAGAAGGATATATAATTCTGTCGGTGAAACATTTTGTTTCTTTCCATTTACAGTGTGTACAATGGTAGTATAAAAGAAAGTTCTGCCCATTTTTTTTTATCTCCTTCTTTAATATCCAAAAGCAAATTCCAATAATATTTCTTTCCTTTTTTGATTTTTCCTCATTCTATTTTCAATTGATTTGTTAAACATTTTGGCAATTTTATTTAAATAACAAAAAATATGATTTGGCAAAAGTAAACAATGGGTTTTTGAGAGGTTCTACGTTGGCTAATGAAGAACAAACTATGTTATTAGTGATATAATAGTAAGATCAAATTGTATTAGATATTTTAAACTCAGAACTGTAAAAATGGTATTCTCTTTCATACATTTCATTATTGAGTATATGTCTGTTTCTATAAGCTACACAAAATTGCTAAAAAAGAAAAGAAATAAGTATGGTAATACATTAAATGATCCTAATTAAGTAATTTTAGCAAATTAAATATAGTCAAGTCAATAGCAAATTAAAGACAATCGAGTTAACACCTCCCTCTTAAGTTGGTGCATGGATATCTTTCATGCCCAACTTTTTTAGTGAGCTATGAAACATTTTGCTAGAAACAGCTTTTGTGAGAATACCTGCTAGTTGGTCTTCTGATTTTACAAAAGGAAATTGAACTATCTTTGCCTCAAGTTTTTCTTTGATAAAATGTTGATCTACTTCAACATGTTTTCTCTTATCATATTTAATCTAGGTCATATGTAATCTCTATGGCAGCTTTGTTGTTACAAAATAGTTTCATATTTGGCTTAGATGAGTAACATCTCCTTTAACCAAAGTAGCTCACATAGTCCCTTTACCATAACATGAAACTCAACATCTACACTAGATAATGCAACTACTTTTTGTTTCTCACTTCTCCATGAGATTAAGTTGCCCCCAACAAAGGTAAAGTACCCACGTGTGGAATTTCTATCAGAAATGCTTCTTGCCCAATCTATATTTGTATAACCATCAATTTTTAAATGATTGCACTTTTTAGACATGAGCCCTTTTCCTTAAGATGCTTTTAGATATTGCAAAATACTTGGATTATGCATAAACTAACTTACTAGGCTCACGACATAAGCAACATCTGAGCATGTGTGTGAAAAATAAATTAACTTCCCTATGAGTTGCTAATATCTTTCTTTGTTTGTGGATATTCGATCTAAACATTTCTCCTAGTTTGCAGTTTTGAACTAATGGAGTGTCTGCTAGCTTACAATCAAGCATACTTGTTTTAGCTAAAAGGTCAAGCACATACTTTCTTTGTGAAAGAAATATTCCTTGACTTGATCGAGCCACCTCGATTCCTTAAAAACATTTTAGCCTCCAAGATTTTTCATTTCAAATTCAGTTGCTAGATGTTTTTGCAGGCTTGCAATCTTCTTCTCATCATTTCCTATAATTATCATATTATTGACATAAATTAAAAAGGCAGTGACCAACCTTCCACGAAGCTTTAAGAATAAAGCATGATCTAAATTGCTTTGTTTATAGCCACACTTCTTTATAGCCAAGTTGAGCCATTTAAACCATGCTCTTGGTGACTGTGTTAAGCCATATAACACCTTTTGCAACTTGCATACTACCCTAGATTATGATGCAACAAAGTTAGGTGGAACATCCATGTAAACTTCTTCCTCAAGATCCCCATGAAGGAATGCATTTTGGACATCAAATTGAGCGGCTAATCCAAATTGGTGGCAAATCCAAAAGGGTGTACCCTTTTGCGACATGCCTTGCCTTGTATCGATCTATTGTTCCATTTGCCTTATATTTGATAGAGAACACCCATTTACATCCTACTGTTTTCTTGCCTTTTGGTAGTGTTGTGAGCTTCCATGTATTATTCTTTTGTAGTGCTGCCATTTCTTCGGTTATTTAGGATGTGCTCAAAAGATAGCTTATGCACAAATATCTTGAGTGGCTATGACATTTTTTCAATACTAGCATAATTGGCAATTGGATATATAGTTCCTTCTTTCTTGTGGTATGGGGAATATCGATTTAGTAGCCTACCCGTATTGTACCTAGGAGGCAATTTATATCCAACAAGAGTACCTTCATTATTATTTGAAGAGGGATTAAACGATTGTGCCTCAGGATTACTCTCAGGATTTTGGTTAGTTGATACTGAATTAAGAGGGGACTAGGGCTGTTCTTGTCTTTATTGAGTCTCTAACTCTTCATTTCCTCCTTCTTGCCTATCTTTCATGCCATGTGGAGTATCTACCTCTTTATTTCATCCTTCTTGCCCATCTTTCATATCATGTTATTGAGTATTAAACTCTTCATTTCCTCTTTCTTTCCCATCTTTTGCATCATTTCTTTTCTTCTCATCTTGCTTTACTAGCTAGAAGCATATTTTCAAGTTTAGTCCTTTCCTCATTTGTGTCTTAAAAACCATGGTCAATTTTCCTAGCAAACATAGTTCATATTATTCTCTTCCCCATTCTACTCCCCCTGAAGAGAATAATGTGAATTTGGCTCTCAAAAGAAATATTCATTTTCTAGAAATGTAACATCCATTATGATATACATTTGCCTTGTTATAGGATCATCGCATCGGTGTAGCTTCTTATGTTGCCCATAGCCTAAAAGTATGCAACGAATTGCACATGGATCAAGTTTAGTCCTTTGATTCTTGTGAAGATGGACATAAGCCACACACTCAAATATTCTTGGTGAAAGTATAAGAATGGACGGTAAAGATACATAATGAGCAAGAGATTGTAATGAAGTCTTGAAGTTTACTACTCTAGAAGGCATTTGATTCATCAAGTAAACTGCAGTTGTAGATGCATTTGTCAAATACCTTTGCAATTCATTAGCTTCTATTAAAAGAGATCGAGCTATTTCAAGAATGTGTCTATTCTTTCTCTCTATGCTATCGTTTTACTATAGAGTTTGAGAGCATATTGTTCCGTAATATAATGCATTTATTTGAAAATCTTCCTATAACTCTTTATTGTCATATTCTCCACTATTATCATAGCGAAGGACTTAAAGTTTAGTAGAAAATTGGGTCTTAATTGTAGTATGGAAAGAGCAAAAAATTGCAGCCACCTTATTTTTACTTTTCATCAAGTAGAGCCACATCATATGTATGCAATCATCAACAAAAATCATAAACCATTTAATTTCTATAGAAATTGAAATGGAAGCTAGTCCCCAAACATTACAGTGGATCAACATAAATGTTGTATCACACCTTCGACTAATGTTGTTAGCTGGACCAATACTAAAATCATCCATGCAGCATAGTGCAACAACACCCCAACTTCTCCCCCCCCTTCTTCCTTTTTAGTACCACGACTAATAATATCCTTGGTGAGAATATCTTGGAACAAGCAAATTTTAGGATACATTAATACACAATATTCAATTCTTTAGTAACTTGTCCGATAGATAATAATCTATTTGAAAGTTTTGGAACAAGTAAAATATTTGATAAAGAGAGTAAGGATGAAAGTACTACTTTTCTAGCCCCTACAAGAGGGTATTTCACACCATTTGCATTAGGGATATATGTTCGTCTGGGTTGAGTTGTTTTAGAAAAATCTTGTGGGTCGAATGTCATGTAATCACTTGCTCCCTGAATCAATGATCCAATTGCTATTACCTGATTCATTTTGTGCAAAAAAACAATTTGCTGCAGTTGGTGTTTGATTCCATATCTGTGATATTCTAGATCTTAAGTCTATAAGTATTGATGAATTTGTTTAGGAGCTTCATGTTGAAGGGTCTAATCTCCCATGTTGAAATTTTTAGAAATATATCTCTCCTTCTCTACCTTTCATGTTTTTTTTTTTTTTTTGGATCTTTTTGTCAATACATAGAAAAAAAGTCACCCAAGTCATAAGATCTAATGCTTTGTTACCATGTAGAAATGGTATCCTCTTTCATATATTTCATTATTGAATACATGTCTGTTTTTATAGGTAATGTAAAACTACTAACAAAGGAAAGAAATAACTATTTTACATGAGTTATGCCTAAGATTATGGTGGTATATTAAATGATCCTAATTAAGTAATTTTGCAAATTAAAGATTGTCAAGTCAATGAGAACTAGTTTCACTAATACGATCTATTTTCACATTAACTATCCTATCCCAGATAAATTTAAGCCCCCATACTTCTAAAATATGTTCTCATTTTGAGTCATCTAATTCTATTCTATAAGTTTACATCAACCAAGATTCTTGCGTTGTAGAAACATTGGTATAGATTGGCTTCATCTTTAGAACAAATCTATTCTATAAGTTTACATCAACCAAGAATCTTATGTTATGTAAGGGTTAGTATAGAATGGCTTGAACCAGAGGTGGATGTAGGATTATACGACTAAGGGGGCAGGACCTTAATTAAGTTTATTTTAAAATTATTTAATAATATTCACTCGCTATTACAATTATATTACATCTTATATATTTATGAGAATTTTATAATGATTTCAATGTCTTTTTTTTTTTTTTTTACTTCATGAAAAAGATCATTCAAACAACAATTAAGAGTATTTAGTATATCTCATAAGAGATGATATATATGTTACTTGAAAAATAATTATTAATAAAAAATATAGAGTTAATATCTGTATAAAATTTTCATTTGATAAAAATAAATCATAAAATATATCTAGATAGAATATTTATTCAATACTTTGTGTTCATTTTCTTAACATTACATATTGAAAAAATAATGTTACTAAATCAAATTATATAATTAATGTGTAATGTGATTGCTTTTAACAAAAATATAATATATAATATATGTAGATAGGATAGTTATTCAATAATCCATATACATTTAAATAACATTAATTGAAGAAACAAAAGTTACTATATTAAATTGTATGATTAGTGTGCAATAATATCTAATTGTAATATGGATAATAATAATTATTACGTTGTGGTTTATTTTAAACATAAAATAGTTATTAATAAGAATTTATTTAGTTTGATAATTTTATGATGAAAGAATTTAATATTTTTAGTTATTGTGAAAGAAAAAAGTTAAAAAGAAACATATATATGTGTATATATATAGAGAGAGAGAGAGAAAGTGTAGTTAGTGTTAGAGAGAGAAGTAGCTAGTGTAATAAATGCATGTTGAAAAAAATAAAAAAGTACTCCTATAGAATTTGATTCCATAACCTTATAGATATAAAAGTAGATGCTTAATCACTGCACCACACTTAGTTTTATATTATAGTTTTCTTTTTATAATATACATATAACATATATTTTTTTCAATTTAAAAAACCATTAAAAATTAATTTTTTTCAGATCTAGAGGTAGGAGCCCCTGTTCCCCCACTCCCCCCTCCCCCCCAAAAAAAAAATCCGCCCCTGCTTGAACTTCAGAACAAAGCAGGTTTATGAGAAATCAAAAATGATTTTGTCCAGTTGGCATGGGCCGGGACTACAATTGTTGCGGGCCAAATTAAGTTTAAAGTATGGAGTCACCGATTAGAATAATTTAAACCGAAAAAAATTATTACGTGATTGGTTTTGTGGGTAAATACCCCTTTTTTTCAGTTTTTTTTTTTTTTTTCATTATGGATTATTATTGAGGTTTTAATTGTATAATAATGATGATGAAGATAGAAATCGTTAAAATGTATTTGGCGTTATGAAACTCGATATTTTTACTTAGGCTATGAAGAAGAATATTTGTTTGTCTCATTTTAGGTTGAGGTATTAAAATATGAAAAAGGAAGAAAAAAATACTGTTTGAGTGCTTCAATTGAAAATGAAAGTTGTATGTACTTATGTTTTTGTCCCCTTATCTTTTGGTCAAGGTTTGAAAAGTTGATATAAACATTAGAAAATTAAAAATTTAGACACTAAAACTAAAAGTATAAAATTAAAGTACCGCGGTTTATCAACTTGCTTTTTTTAAAGATTGAGATAAAATCGGAAGATAATTGTAGAGGAAAATTTCATGATTTCGTAGTGGTGAGGATTGGTTTTATTGTATGTTAGAAGACGAACAATGACAAAAGTGAAAAATGATAAAGCACACACAAGATTTACGTGAAAAACCCAAATCAGGAAAAACCACGGGCAGATGAGAGAGAATTCACTATATGTCGATAATGGAGTACAAAAGAAAGAGTAATAAAATACAAATCAAAACTCTCTCATTTTCTCTCTCATACGAACTCTAACAAAACACATATTTATATGTGTATACAACCAGTCGACAATAAAGGCAAAAAATTATGTCTTTTAAATGTATAATGAATGGATAATAAATATACAGTCAAATATTCATTTATTATATAAATACCAAAATTATGACTCATAAATGTGTAATGAATAAATAATAAATATATAGTCAAATATTCATTTATTATACAAATACCAAAATTATGACTTAAATACGTAATGAATGAATAATAAATGTATAATCAAATATTCATTCATTATACATTTGATTACGAAAAATGGCTACTGAAAACGGGTCACAAACTCCAATAATCTCTACCTTAACACAGATTCAGGAGCTTCAACATAAAAATAAAACATTCTTTGCCTCTTCCACAAAACCCATAAAAGGGCTCAATCGACAAAGAACATTCTCTACCTCTTTCAAGAAAATCTGGTGCTGCTATCCAAGAACAGAATATCAAACTTAATAGTTGCCATTATAACGAAAACAAAACTAAAGCCTTGGCTCTGATACCACTTGTTAGAAGACGAATAATAGCAAAAGCGAAATATGATAAAGCACACATAAGATTTACGTGGAAAACCCAAATCAGGAAAAATCATGGGTAGAGGAGATAAAATTCACTATATGTCGATAATGGAGTACAAAAAAGAGAGAATAACAAAATACAAATCAAAACTCTCTTATTTTCGCACTTTCATACAAATCCTAACAAAACACATATTTATATGTGTATACAACCAGCCAACAACAAAGGTAAAAAATTATGTCTCTTAAATGTATAATGAATGAATAATAAATGTATAGTCAAATATTCATTCATTATATATTTGATTAAGAAAAACGGCTACTGAAAACGGGTCTCAAACTCCAACATTGTATTATTGAACTTTTTCAGATCTATTATACCTGTGATCAATTCTCTTAATATTTTTCAAATTAACTTTTATATTCAAATAAATAATAATATTATAGATGGAAACTTTTACAATCAATTTAATAGTAAATTATATGCGGGATGGTAGTATATCACCACCATAAAAGTTCCATGTATATATAAGGTGTGTGGACTTTTTCGTCAAATTCGATTTCCGGGTATACTGACAACGCTCGAGAACTTTCTGCTCATGTTTAATTTTGTTTGATGAGAATATTTATTGTCAGGAAATCAAATTGTTGCAAGCTTCGTTACACTCAAAGACAGTTCTTACTGATGTGTTTCTCTCAACCAAACGATCGAAGAGCCTAAGTGTCCACTTTGTCAATGAGGAAATGCGTTTTCTAGTGGTTATCAGTGTGATCTTTTATGGTTTTTTTGACTTTCGTATGTAAGCATCTCTACTTTGTTATTTCCTTTTCTTCAGCACAAATTAATTTCATTTCCTGCGAGTTGGCTAATGGAAGTGTTGAATATTCATGATTATTTTTTTTGCTTTTTGTTTGTCAGTTCTTTTGTTAGTATCTTGTTCTTAATTGCCAAATTTTTGGAATTGCATCCACACTACGTCTCTCATTCTTCTTATAACCTAGTTTGCACACGCCACAGTTATACTTTTAGTACTACTTGAATTATTTGATTTTTATATGTATCTTATAATTATCTATATTCAAATGCAAAATATCCATCACTTTTTTCAGAGTCATTATTTTACAGATGTTATTGTTGTCAAACAAATCAAATGTCTTACCTACAAATATTTGTTTATTAAAAAATTATATTTGACATTTGACGAATATATAGGTCTGTTTTGCATTTGTATCTGTACCTTTTTTAAAATGACCTGTGTAAATATGTTCGATTTACATTTATATTTTATTTATATTTGTCACGACTCTAATATGGGGGCCTAACAGGATTTATCTAAAGCTATCATATCACGTGTGCACCCGTAACATGAGAGCCGTCTTGTATGTCAGAGTATACAAGACTCTATTTATTTATAAACAGTTATCATACAAATGATATAATATATTACAGTATTTCAACTATGGAATCCTATTTTCCAATTTCCACCAAGATCGCAGAGAATCGGTATCCCCCACCAAATAGTGAAATTGGGTTTTCAAACTACAACATACAAAATTCAAAATTCATTTAATTTACATTCTAAGTTTCCATATCCTATATCTCTATCTTCAATAAAGTTTGTTGGAGAAGCTCTCTTCACATATTCCTAGCCCAATCCCAGCTAGTAATATTCCTGCACAAAAACTGTAGGGGGGTGAGCGAACCACGGGCTCAGTGAGTTCATTCCTCACTACTACCGGTCACGCAAGTTATCAAACATTAATTATACACTCATGCAAATCTATCTATACGCAATATGAATGCATACGTAATGAATGCAAGCAACACATCTATGGGGGTCCGGAACCATAGACGATGTAGATTTACCTGTCTACACTTCAGTTGTCTCCCATACTTACCCGCATGGGACACCTCGCCTTAACCGTACGAGGCTGCCTGGTGGTTTCGTCCATCCAGACTCACCCAATGCTTAACCGCCATTGGTAACAACAAATATTCCCCAACGTGTTCACGTGATTTACGCTGGTTCATATTTAAATATATATAATGCCCATTTAATGGTCATTCTTACAATCCATCACCAATCTATGGTGAATCGCACAAGTAGACCCCTACACGGTAACATCTACTGCCAAAAAGAACCATCACCTATAAAGGTGAATCCGGCGGATAGACCCAAATTCAGGTAACATCTATCGCCAAGTGACCAGTGGACCCAAATTCAGGCCACATCTACTGTCACAACAATACTCGGAAATGTCCCATGTTTATCTCATAAACTTTTTGAGTATAAATTCTTCCTTTCCAAAGGATATAAAAATAACCTGGAATATTCCAAGTCGGATTTCTTTAAAATACATTTCAAAATACTTTTGTTTTCAAAATTGGGACATTTCCTACAAGGGGATCAAGCACATGCGACGAGTATATCCAATTAGTTTAGTCGAATAATTATCTTTATCCATTTATGCAGGTGATCATGCGGATGATAACACTCATATCAATCAGTCATTCCATACAAGCAATACAATCAACATAACAGCAACCAGTAGCAATCACAAGCAAATAGTAGATCATCAGAATTCCCTCACCTGTGGTCCTCGCTAAGCTACTGGCAGTCCGGAATTGATCTATTTTCCTATGAAAGGAAATAACAGAGATTTATTATTGGATTATTTCTGCAAGAGAAGTCTTCCTATAATTAAAGGCGCTGATTCTAATCGCCGAATATTAGACTAATCCCGTTACTCTAATTATTGCATCGTTAAATAACTTAATTAAATCCTTATAGATATCTAACTATTCCATACCGGTATTTGATACAGTTTTTATTAATTGTTATCTATATTTTTATTCAAGGGTTTGTCTTTTCTTAAGTTCTACTGCTTTTAATAGAAGATTTTTATTTATTAATTCTTTACCCGTCAACCTTATCTGTCTCTCAAATCGGTATTTTTATTTATTTAAGGGTATGTTTTAGTATCTATATCTTTCAAAATCGTATGTAGATATATTAAATTTCTATTATACTTCAGTTTCATCTTTATTGCAAAACAAGCTAAGTTTAGTACTACAATATTATTAGTACTTTTAGTTTTGAAACATTAATATAAATATTAGTAATCGCTATAGGTATAATAATAATAATAATAATAATAATAATAATCATTTTTCATACTATTAGTGACAAAATAATAGTATCGATATATAAATATAGTAGCGTTTACGTGAAGATAACAGTTTTAATAATCATTCATGAATCGTGATGAAAACATCATCGATACTGAATACTATACTCAGTAGTAATATTAATAGCAATACTTATAATCATACTTATAGGAATAACAGTAAAGTTGATGTTGGTTTATTAAGACTGTAAACTGAATGATTTTCTAGTTTGTGATTTCTTAAGTATTGATTCTTACAGTAAAGGAATTTTTATTGTTTAATTGTTTTAATTTTCTTTTGATTGTATATTATTTTAGAGGATCTCATTGAAGCCTTCATTCATATCCTAAGTTCATTCATGATTTATAGTGGTATTAGTATATGTAATTTCTATGGATTTGCTCATAATACTTTCCTTATAATGTAGAACTCTTAATCATGCTTTTAAAGCTTGATTTATCAAGTTTTATGTTCATGTAAGGTCTTAGAAGCATTAGACATGAATTTAGATTAGATTAGATGAAATTCGGGTCTTGTTTTGTCTACTTTATTCCAAAATTCGAATTTACTATTACTATATCTATAATATTTTTAAGTTGTTGTCTTCCTTAGTTGACAATATCTAAACATTCCTCATACATCAACAATCCATCTACTTGAATTCATCAATGATTTAACAACTTCTTCCAATCTACATAACTTTCTTTTAATGTTCAATAATTTATCTTAAAGTCTATACACAAGTATAATAAAGATAGGTTAATAGTTTAGAATTTACCTTGGCTTAGAATAGAAAAAGGATTTTTAACTCCCTTTCTAAGCAAGAATCAAACCTATATCAAAGGTTAGATGATGAGTTATTAACTAAATTATAAGTTAGCATCATTAACTATAGTGGAAGCTTACAAATTCTAACCAATATTCTCACCTTGTTAAGCTAGCTTCCTCCTCTTGAACTTTAGGTTAACTTAAGACTTTTGATTTGGTTTTGGATGTTGTTGGAGAGGAGAATTGATGTTGTTGATGAGCTTAGTGTGTTTGTAAGGTAGGCTAGGGTTTATGGTTGTTCATACAAGATTTCTAAACTTCTATGTTGAAGGTAGTAAGGGAAAAAGGAATGTAAAAAGTGCTGGACGCACTTGTGGTTGTAGCTGATGTTTTAGAGTGTTTTTGTGGGGTTTATGAGCTCAAAGTGTGTCTAACTTAGGCTTATATACTTATACTAGGACTAAACTAAGTTTTAGAGGCTATGGAATGGGTTTTGGACTTGAAAAATGTCCACAAATGCAGCTGTACATTCCTATACGATTTTGCAAAGTTGGATGCAAATTTTGACTTGTTTTTGACAAATTTTTGTGGCTATCTTTGGGAGTCTTAATTATATTTGTTTCGTAGCTATTTAATGCTATTTATGTGTGTAAAAATAAGGGCTCAAATTGGATAAAAAAATCGGGTCAAATCTGTTGAAGTTTGGAAGTGTGAAAACTGAAATTTCTGGAACAATTTCATCTTGATTTTTTTTTTGGACGAATTTTGGATGAATTTATGTGAGATTTGTGGCTGATTTCAAGGGGATTTAATTGTGTTTGTTTGGTAGTTAATTAAGGTTGTTTAGGTGTGTAAAATAGGGGCTCAAGTTGCAAGAAAATTGGGTCAAAAATCGGATCAAATCTAAGGTTGAAAGTTGAAGTTTTTGCTGCAGTTTCCTTGGTTGAATCCTCCTGCTGCAGCTGCTGTTTGCTGACTTTTCTAGACCAATTGGATCTGTTTTGGTTGCATTTTTGAGTTGAAATTCTTAGCATTAAATGTTGATTACAAGTGGAGTGTTTGTATTGGGTTATATGTCATTTTCATGTTGAAATTTATGTGTTTTAATTTGCTTAAACTAGCTGGACGTTATTCATAGTGCAACTAAGATATCCTCTGATTCCAGCATGAAATTCTACAGCCGATTTCCACTTTGTCCAACGTGGAAAATTCTGTACACATTTGTGATATCTCCTGCTTTAATGTGAAGAAATTTGCGGCTTGTTGACTTCAAATTGGCTGCCGTGAATTAATTCCAACTTGTTGCCGTCCCCTGTTCGTGAAATTCCAGCGTGAAGTTGAAAGTTTTCTTCCCCTGCTGCTGCTCTGTTCCACGTGAAGGATGTGGACTTCTTGTGCGTGTTCCAGCAGCACTGCTCGTGTGCTGTGTGTGAAGTGTGGAAGCCAGCTGCCTGGTGCGTTGATTTGTGTTGCTAGCTGGGCGTGGCTGTGCGTGTGTGTGGAGGTCTCCTGCTCATCCATTGCTGCTGCTGCTGCTTGTTCGTTGGATGCTACTTGCTCGGTCCGTGATTTTCTTACGCTGCTCGTGGGACAACTGCTGCGCGTGGAACAAACAACATCGGCCTTCTGCTGCTTCCAGCTGGAAATTCTTCCGCGCGTGGAGACATTCTGTCCGCCGCTTTTGCCGACCGAGTCCTCTGCTTTAGCGTGGAACGTTTTGCATTTTACACCAATACTAATGTGAAGACGGTTCCAACCGAGGATTGTATATATATATATATATATATATTTTACTCTGTTCCGTGATTCTTCATTTGTTATATATATATATTTATTTATTTGTTCATGGTTTGCTTATTAGTTTAATCAATTTATTTTAACTAATATTAATTCATATGTATATGTATGTTTGTAACAATTAGGTAAGAGTTTTATAAGATTATCTAAGTTCCAAAATAAATTCTAGGTTGCTTGTATAAATAAATTTTTATTTGATTAATTATTTTTAATATTTTAACTTGCGTGATTAAATTTTTCAAGTTCAATAAATTAAATTAAGAACCGAGTCTTAAGGAATTCAAAATTTCCTAACAAGTATAACAGCGGGTTTAGAATTTTCATTGTCGTTCTAGTTTAGTAATTATTAATCAGTATTAGTATCTATTATATATCTATAATCCTAGTAACTTATCTTTGAACTATTGTTTTATACCAATAAGATCTATTAATAAACTGTATCTTTATCAGTTTTGAAATTTGGAGTTACTTCTTGATTATATCGTGAATTATCAATTTGATATACGGAATCTCGTTTTTGGTATCTGTTAAGGTCAAAGAAATTTTTATTCGGGTTTTTCAAACTAGGTATGAGTTTATTACAATTCATAGATCTATTTTAAGATTTTTGTTGAATCATATATTTGATATTAGTTTCACATTTGCCAATTTGTTCATTTGCTAGTTATGAAAATTATTAAACGTTATATTGACAATTCAGGATTTTAATTTCCAAAATCTCTAAATCTTTTGAATAGAGCATTAGTAAAATTTAATTATTTATTTAAGATCAAGATTCCTAGATATTGATTCATTTTACCAAACATTACATTTTACTGTATAGGAGTTATTCCTACTAATTCGTTAACAACATATTCTATCTAGGCTACTTAATATTCTCATCGTATTAAATAATTTGAACACTATTGTTTCATTATTTAGCAAATGTAGGATTTATTTTCTAAGTATTGAACTTAAGGAAAAAGAATTCAGTAATTTATATTAATGGTTGTTTTATCGTCGTTTTATAATTTATTTGATATCATAGAAGTTACTGTTTGTGTTTTCAAAATTTTATTAATAACGATTTTCATCTTTCTAATTATAATCAAATTTATTTATACCTTTAACATTTTTAAATCGAGAAAAATTTGGAGTGATTTTTATTACTTGTTCCAATTATTCAGTATGATTCCATATAATTCTATATTACATTTTTAGTATTTGTTATAATCAGGTTACGTAAAATTTGGGGATTACAATATTTGATCTATTTGATATTTTAATGAGAATGCTAACTTTTTTTATCTGTATCTAATTCTTTATGAATAATTTATTAGAAAAAGTTAAAAAAGTTTGTATATGTAATCTACCAACAAACCAACAGGTCCATAGTTTTTTTTTTTTTTTGGGGGGGGGGGTTTCTATTACTGTTTAGATGATTGATGCAATTAATTCTAATTTTGTTTATATTGTAATCTCTAATTGCTAATTCAATTTAAGATAATTCTTTTTCTACATGATAGTTTAAGAAAAGACGGAAGAGTTGTAATTTTGAGCTTAATAATTGGATTTCCATGATATCGAAATAGGTCTGGAAGCTGTAACATTGTTAATGACTCTATTATAAAGAGGAAGACGCTCTCTGATATTATCAAAATACGAGTGTTTTATTGGATTCTAGCCTCAAAATGTGGGGAGGCAAAAAAATCAAATTAAAAGGAAATTTTGATATATAATATGGAAAAAGATTTCATAAAAGTAGCCTGTGTGTTCGCGCATTTATAAGTATGTAATTCACATTAAAAATGTTTAATTATCGATTTGACTTGTTTTATCTCCCATTTTGCTCCGAGAAAAAAGAAAAAATCATTAACGTGACATTGTGTAACCTCATTCACAATATTTTTTCTTCTGCAATGGCACTTCCTCCCACCACCCCCCACCCACCCCCCACAAAAGGAAAAAAAAAAAAAAAAAAAAAAAAAGAAAAATCGAAACTCAAATCACTCAACTCATGACCAAGAACCTTGATTTATGTAAATGAAATTATTATATATGATATGAGGAAATTTTCATATAAATAGTTTGTGTATTTGGGCTACTATATATAGGTTATCTCAACAAATGACCGACTTGTTCTCTTTTATTTTGTTCAGTAAAAATATGAAAAATTAGTCACCGAACATTTGAAGAAGATAGAAAATGGACGTAAATAACTGGGAGCTTCTTAAAAAAATAGGCGGTGTTTTCTCTCTCTGTTTTAGAGAGAGTTTTTTTTCTCTCTTTAGGAGAGTCTTACACCCGTGGGTGTATCTTTAGTTTTCTGTTTATGTTATTGTGCTTGTGATCTGTCTATTTTTTCTCCGTGTTTTCTGCTACTAATTGTCTTTTTGCCGCTTCCTACTCATCTGCCTCTCTGTGCTTCTGGTTTAATATATATATATATATATATATATTTGAATCTTTTCAAATTCGCTTAGTTTGTTTTTTTCTTTCGTATCCTCTCCTATTCTTTTTTTCCTTCCTGCTCCTTCTCCTCTTCTCTCTTTTCCAACCTTTTCTTTTGATCCTCCTATATTTGTTTCGGGTTTTGTATCTCAGTTTTCTTCTCTATTTCTTTTTTTTTTTTTTTACCCTTTGTTTGTACTATTGTTTCTCCTGGCTTGTTCCAATTCTATGGCCGCATCATCTAGTTTGATCCCCAGTGATATTCCTCTCGAAGATGAGGTGTATCTTGAAGACACAACTAAGGAAAATCAACCAAAATATAAATCAACAAAAGATATTTTGGCTGTTGTCAAAGTTATTGTAGATAAAGTTCTAAATAGCAATGCAATTATCAATATTCTGAAAAATACATGGAAAGGATTTGGAGTTAAAGCCATCAACCACATTGAAGCTAATTTGTACCTTACAAGCCTTAACTATCGTGCTCATCTGAATCGAATATTAGAGGAGTCCCCGGTCTGTTATGGGACACTGATTGATTGTGGAAGAATGGAATGAGAATTTGAAAATTGAAGAGCTCCCTTTAAATTTTATGATATGTTGGGTTCAAAATACATGGATTGCACTTGAATCATATGCTTGTCACAGGAGCTAAAATGATCGGTATGAAAGTAGGAGAAGTCATGGAAGTTGAACGTTGACTTTTGGTAAAGGGGAACAAAGAGCTTTCCTAAGGATTAGAGTGAGGATTCCTATTGAGGCACCTCTAAAAGCGAGCATTTGGATCAACAACGGAAAAGGAGTCAAGTATATAGCTTTTTTGAGGTATGAAAGGCTTAATGACTAGTGTTTCAATTGTGGTAGATTGGGACATCAAAGTAAGAATTGTGAGTTTGAAAAAAGTGGAGAGGAAGGGATAGGACCGAGTGCTAAAGAGAAGGAACATAACAAAGAAAATCATACCCCAATCTTTTGAGGAACAATTAATGCTCTCTAGACCCTCTTCCCAATTTGTCAAAACCAGCCTAAATCCCCTTGCAGCTATACCCACCTTTCCCTTCTGATACTACTAAACACAACTCACCTACAAACCCTTTGAACCAACTACAGTTTCCTTCCCTATTTTTGAGTCTATCCCTCTTTAATAAACTTCACCCTTCTGTCTCTCTTGATCACCTAAGCTCTAACCCAAATCTCTCTTACTCTCCTACTCTATCCTATTCTTCTATCTCTTCTACTCCTTCTACCAAAATCTTAAATGAAACCCCTGACCCTTTTGTTGAGCGTGCTGTGGATTGTGATATGAAAGCAAACTGATGCAACATAGGATGGAGAAGCAAAAAATCCTACACTGGTAACCTACGCTGCTAGCTTTGAAATTATAGCTGTCGGCCTTTAGTTTTACACCGCCAGCATTAAAGCGGCGCACTTTACTAGTTTTTTTTTTTTTTTTTAATTTCATAATTAATAATGTAGTCAATGTTTTTAGAATATCATTTAATATTTTTAAAGAAGAATTTTTAATATCATTTAGTAGGATTTTTACTAAGGTTTAATGTCTTTTAATAGAATGTCAGTTTCATAGGATTTAATGTCTTTTAATAGGATGTCAGGTTTAGTTTTTTTCTTTTAAATGCTATTTAATATTATTTATTAGTTTTAGTCCTTTTTCGCTTATGACAACTTTCATGCTTGCCTATATATATATGTAAGCCCTATGGCATATGAAAGAGAGATATTAATTATTGAATGAAAATTATTTAAGAGTGTTTTCTCTCTTTATCCCAAATATCAATTCCTTGCAAGGATTTCATATTTGATGCCAAGTACCTAGGTATTCGCAAAATCAATAGGTATTTGAAGATCACAAACCAGTGTCTTATGATAAAGCTTTTCGTTTTTCATTGCGTCAGGTTAGTATCAGAGCTGCATTCATTCCCAAAGTAATGATGCCGCCTCATAGACAACCAAACCAGCGATGTATGGATGAGATCTATGTTTATGATGACCTAGATCGACGGATCAGAAAGATCGTCGATGAACGACTGGATGCAACGAAATCCCGATTTAGTGAGATGTTAGATGAAATTACAAAGAGGATGGAGATTATGGTGAATCATAGTAGATGTAAGAACCCTAACCCTAATCCTAATCCGATGCCTCATGTAGATTTTGAAGATTCAGATGACAATTCTTCATTTGTTGATGAGGGTTATTATGAAAATGAAGAAAATTAAGGAGAAAGAAGTTATTTTAGAGGCTGATGATGGACCGTTTTTTTTATGTTTTTGAGGATGACATGGAGGATGACTTTTCTTTTTTTAGGAGGATGAGGATGATGAACCTGTTTTTGAAGCTGGCTATGGAGTACTTGTCTTCAACATTGAGTATGATGAAAATTTTAAGCTTAGCGTTGGTAAACCAATTTTTGATTTCTATATTATGAATAAGAAATTGTGTTAGGAGGAAATAAAGAAACGTTGAAAATTAAGGAGATCATTAATGAAGATTGGTTGAAGAATACTAATTTTCAGTCCACTGTACCAACCTAGAGAAGATTTTATTGGTGTAAAAATAGGGGATTTGTTAAATCCAAGCTTACCAAATAGAGTGAGGTAGATTTGAGGTAGAAACTAGCGAAGGACAAAGAATTTGAGGTCAAGTTTTTTCCAGCCTGGAAAAGATGATGCAGCATAGGATAGAGAACCAAAAAATCCTATACTGGCAACCTATGCCGCCGACCTTGAAACCCTAATCCTAATCCGATGCCTGATGTAGATTTGAAGATTCAGATGACGATTCTTCATCTGTTGATGAGGGTTATTATGAAAATGAAGAAAGGGAGGACGAAGTTATTTTAGAGGCTGATGATGGACTGATCTTTGATTTTTTTGAGTATGAGGTAGAGGATGACTTTTCTGTTATTGAGAAAGATGAGGATGATGAACCTATTTTTGAACCTATGGGTGATGGAGTACCTATCTTCGACATTGAGTATGATGAAAAGGATGAAAATTTTAAGCTTGTTAGCGTTGGTAAAGCAATTTTTTATTTCTATATTAATGAACAGGAAATTGTGTTAGGCGAAAATAAAGAAACGTCGACAATTAAGGAGATCATTAATGAAGATTGGTTGAAGATACTAATTTTCAATCCACCTGTACTAACCTAGAGAAGATTTTATTGGTGCAAAATAGGGGATTTATTGAATCCAAGCCTACCAAGCAGAGTGATGGTAGATTTGAGGAAGAAACTAGCGAAAGACAAAGAAAATATCGACGTTTGATCAATTTGTTAAAGCTTGCCTAGTTAATTTCATTTGGTTCCAGCGTAACATGGTAAAAATTCAAGGTCGAGCTTTTTCCAGCCTGGAGAGGATGATGCAGCATAGGATGGAGAAGCAAAAAATCCTACATTGGCAACCTATGCCGCTAGCCTTTAGTTTTACACTGCAGGTGTTGAAGCGGCACACTTCACTAGTCTTTTGGGTTTTTTTTTTTATTTTGTAATTAACAATGTAGTCGATGTCTTTAGAATATCATTTAATATTTTTAAAGAATAATTTTTAGTATAATTTTTAATAGGGTTTAATGTCTTTTAATAAAATGTAAGTTTCATAGGATTTAATGTCTTCTAATAGGATGTCAATTTTAGTTTTTTCCTTTTAAATGATATTTAATAGGTTTTAGCCCTTTTTTCAATGGTGGCAACTTTCACGCTTGCCTATATATATATGTAAGCTCTATGGCATATAAAAGATAGATATTGATTATTGAATGAAAATTATTTGAGAGTGTTTTCTCTCTTTATCCCAAATATCAATTCCTTGTGAGTATTTCATATTTGGTGCTAGGTACCTAGGTATTCGCAGAATCTATAGGTATTTGAAGATCACAAACCGGTAATCGTGTCCGATTCAATGGTCTTGCGATAAACCTTTTCGTTTTCCACTGCGTCACAAACTATCCTCAATTTTTGAAACCAAGGACTCTCCTCATCGTAGAGGAGCTTTAAAACTTTATAATATCTTATAGTGGCCCTAAATGACCTATCTTTAGTCCTGAAAAGTCTATCCCTTGAAAGATGCACAGAGGCAATGGAGGTTACCTGCTTAAAAAAGCTCAAGAAGGAAGGTACAAGAAGTCAGGTGGTGGAATTTGGTCGAGTGAAGTATGAAGTCTTTGCTAGGGAAAAAATGAAAATTCTTCAAGAGGTTTTAAAAAAAGGGAAAGGCCTATAAGAAAGAAATTAGAAAGGCAAAGGAGCATCGTAAGAAAAAAGAAGGTAGTAGGAAAAAGTTTGAAAGGAAATAATAATTACAGCTTTTACCAAAATTAATGAATGGTTTGATGTTCTAGTTGAGTGTTGTGAACCAATGGGCGGTAGCGGCTAGCCGGCCTTCAATAGCCATACAGAGGCCATAAGTTTGCTTTGTTCGAACTGCCAAGGGATAGGGTCTCCCGAGATAGTTCAGCCTTCAATATCCACATGAAGGCCATGAGTTTTCTTTGTTGAAAATTTTAAGGGATAGGGCCTCTCGAGACAGTGCATAATCTTAAAGGCCTTATATATAAGTATAATCCTAGTGTGGTTTTTCTAATAGGAACTAAAAATAAATAAAGTTTTTTAGAAAGTTTGAGAAGCAAGCTACAATTTAGGGGAAGTTTTTATGTCAAGCTTTAGATGGCTAGCTGATGGGCTTTCTTTCTGGTGGAATGACAGTATGAATCTGAAGATTTTTCAGTACTCGGACTTCCTTAATGATTCCGAAGTCTATTAGGCAGATGGAAATAGAATTGGTTTGTATCATGGATTCACTCAACATTGATTTTTCACATAAGAAAATTCGGTGGGACCAACTAAGGGCATGTCTATTGGTCGTGATGATTGGTTATGTGTTGGTGATTTTAATGCCATTTTGTATGAGCATGAAAAGGAAGGAGGTAAGGGGCTGATAGAAGGACCATGACTAGTTTCAGAGAATTCATAGAGGATTTAAAATATGAGAAAATTTGAACCAAATTAAAACCAAAATTAGAAATTTTGAGCTAGATAATTGAACTAAGTAAATTAGGTAAATTATATAGTAAAATTAGGTGAATTAACAATTTCAAGCTAATAATTGATTTCAAATGAAAATAGAGATTAAACCACATTAATTTTCTATTTCATTCTACCAAATAAGTTAAACCAAACCTAACTATCGATTTGGTCATCCACCTAAAATACAATTTTCTAATTTTTTTTTTCCAATTTCAACATAAATACCACCTCTCCCTCCACTTCTTTCATACATTTTCATTTCACTTAATAAAACTCTACCAATTCTTCCTCTCCATAATTCTCTTCCCAACTCTCTCTTCTTTCCATAGAACTATCATTCTGATACTTTTTTTCTTCCAAACACAAATAATCTTAGGTAAAAATTCCTAAAACTATCATTCTGATACTTTATTTCTAAATCCATGGGTATTATGGAAGCAGCAATATGTTCATGCCTTGTTCAAAAAAATCCAAGAATTATTATTTTTGTTGCTATATAATTATGTTTTATTAATGCTCCTAATCTAACTTTTATATATTGTTAAGTATATTTATGTATATATATTCCTAGAGCATCTAAGCTCACTAACATAACTTTTATTTATACTCTTACTTTTCTTGCAATTTATTTATGCTTACACTTTATTTATTTAATTCATGCAATTTTATTAAGAGAGTAGACTTTCTAGTCTTAGACTTATCCTTATCAAGTCAAAACAATTTTTTTTTCAATATGAACTTGCCCATGTCTAAATCCGGGAAGCCTTTATTCAGGCTAAACTTCTAAATACTTTACTTTTATTATGTGTTTACTTTATTTCTATGTCTTTTACCTTCATATGATTTATTTTTTATTTTATGTTACTTATCTACAAGCTCATAGGCATCCATGATTATATTGTTGTTGCCTTAATAAAAGAAGTTCTTCCTTTGGTAAAGAAAATAAAACTAAGCTCTTCATACAAAAGAAATGATTTTTGTCACTTAGGAAAAATTTTCTACTAAAGACTTAGTGTTGTGTTACAACAAAATTCTCTTAAAAAAATCTAGACAAGTTTTCCAATTTAAGCAAAAATCAACTCACTAGATAAAACTCTATTTAGGAATAAAAGTAGGTAGATAACTTGAAAGACTAAATTTTTGTAATTTAATTTTTCTATTAAAAGCTAAGGAAAAATAATTGTAATAAGAAATCACCCACTTACAATAACTCAAATTTTTTAGTTTTTTTCTAAGAACTTAAAATAAATTTGTCAAGTTTTACTTTTTCAAACTTTTGAGACAAATTGTTCTATAAAAAATCATTGTTGAGACAACATCATTAGAATCATGCATATAATATGAGTTTATATATGTATAAAAATGATTTTTTAACTATATAAATATCTATATGTTTGTTTATGAATTTTTGGATGAAGAAATGTTTAGAAAAATTAATTTTTAAAGGTTAGGAATTTCATAGCTATTTTGTACCGTACCATTTTGGAACATAAATGACTTTTTATGACAAAAAGTTATGACCATTTTCACTCCATCCAAATTTTAATGAACTTAGTCAAATAGAATTAGCAAGTTTGAGTAGAACTTCCATGAAATACTCATTTTGGATATTTCGTTTATTTAGGTGATGAAGAAGGGGAAGTCCCATACCCTGAAGATTACTTTGACTAGGTCGAGTTAGTTTACTTCCTTAAGTTTTGTACTCATGCTTGTGCTTGTAGTGCTAAAAGCACTAGAAGTAGGATAAGATGAAAATGGAAAGTGCATGTGCCTTATAATGTTTGTTGAAATTATGTTAAGAATATCAAGGCATGAATTATTGTTAATTAAAAATTTTGATATATATTACCATGTTGATGTTTGTAAATTCTATGATCGCCTCTAAGATATTTTAATTACATGAAAGAATTTAATAAATGGATTCATGCATATCATATAGTGAGTCACATTATATTCACTATTATACACTTAGTGGGATAAGGGTGTAATAGTGTTGGTTGGTATAACCAGTAGTAGTATCTACGTGTTGGGAATTACTAGCTGGTATGATCTACATGGTTTATGTTGGTAAGTAGTAGCCGGTATAATCTACATATTTTGTGTTGGCGAATAGTTGCTAGTATGATCCATAAAAATTTTATTTGAAAAAGGATTAGTCGTAAATGACTAGTATGCCTAACCCCGAATGAATGGCGTAAAATCATTTGACCTATGACTCCCGGAAAACCATATATGCTTATCTAATTATAACTTGTTTGATATTTTGATTTGAGTATGATAACCCTAGAATATTCTCAATAAGCTAGTTGAGCTTACACTCCCATAGATTTTGTTGTTGCAGGAACATCTTTTAACCTACCTGAGGTCTCCATATATCTAGGTTAGACTACGCTTTTGGGAAGCTTTTTGGGGAAGTTTGATCAAAGGCTTTAGATAGGAATTGCATTAAAATATTTTGGCTATAGTGTTTTATGTATGTAAGACTTAAGTTGTATTACAATTCCTTGGAAATTTATGAGGGGAATGCCTTTACGTTTATGTAAAGACCTTATTATGATTAATCTGGTGTATATATGTTTATTAGTTCTTGTATGCTTTATATTATTGCTTAAACCACATATCCTACCAGTGTCTCATATTTCTGTGTTAGACGCCTTACATATAATATCGAAACTTTCACGTTATTAGGGAAGTCATTCTTAAGTTTTATTATTGTATGTGACCAATTGATACATTTAGGGTTTCTTTTAGGGCGTGACAATAACCTGTTGCAGGGATTTTGTTTTCTTTTTGCAGGGTTTAAACATATCTCCCATAGTTCAATTTTTTTGTAGTGTTATTTTTTCTTTCACTCACAATATCCTATATGGGTTCCATCCATTTTTCTATTAAAAAATGACATGATAAGTAGACCAATTAAATTATTTTTTTCCTTCCATGTTAGCTTTTTTATTATTTTTACTTTCTCCCTCCTCTCTCTTCTCCTGTGTTGCTGCTTCTTCTTCTTGTTCTTTCTAGCCCCAAAACCTAAATTTAAAAAAAAAATCAACTACTAACCAAGATATCTTTGCAATTAAAGTATGTTTTTTTTTTCCATTTGAAATTGAAAAATGGATGTTGACTTGAAAAAAAAAATAAAGCAACTCATCATTTGATGAATTGCACTTTCTCAATCATTTGTGGGTTTTTTGAAGGTTGCAAAAGGTTGAAAGGTGATAGCTTTTAATTGTTTGGGTGTGGTGGGAACCAGAGCTTTAATTGTTGGGTGGGGGGGGAGGGGAGGTAGTGGTGGTGGTGTGTGGTGGTTGTTTCCCATAGAGGAAGAGGATGGTTTAGGACTGATGCCATAAGAAGCAACATGGAGATTTATGCCATTGGTATGGACTATGCTGTGTTCGATTTTTCCATGCTTATGGTGTGTTTTTGTTTTAATTTGTGATGTAGCGAGTTAGCATGGATAAACGAGATCACTCAATGAATGAATCTCAAGCACACAATTGATGCAATTCCAGAGAGAAGTCTCTTAATATTAGGGTTTCAAAATGAATAATATGACAATAGGATGTTCAAGACAAATTTCAAGAGCTTATTTATACTATTACAAATAAACCCTAAAACAAAGCTAAAAAGGAAAATAATCAATATATAAAAGCAATATTGACTATCCTAAAATACAATATATGCTAAGAAGGAAATTAATAAATATAAAATACTAAGTGATAAATGCAATATTGACTATCCTAAAATACAATATATGGTCTTTAAAAAATAGGAAACAAAATAACAAATTCATGATAATGCCAGCTATATAGGTCGGTGGCTCAAAGGCCAAAGTTGGTGGCTTACAGCCGGCATTGAGATGTCTTCCTCTTCCTTCGCTCCGACGACTCCCACTTCCTCCAATATTCATCTGCTAGGCCATCTACATCATTCTCTCCTACTAACAAAGAACTCGACTTCGATTTCTCTTCAGGATATAAAGGTGTATCATCAGGATAGAATGGGAAGATGTCAACAACATTGAATGTCTTTGAAATGCCCATGCTATTAGGTAGCCCAACCACTTAAGTATTGTCATTGATCTTCTACACAAGCTGGTATGGATCATATTTCTTAAGTTGTAACTTGCTGTACTTACCAATGGGAAATCTCTCTCTCCTCAAGAAAACCATTATTTGATCACCGAATGCATAGGTTTATTTCCTATGATGCTTGTCTGCACACATTCTCCAGCTGCCATCTTTCTTAGGCGTCAACAAAGCTGGGATGGCGTAAGGACTCATGCTCTCTTTTATGGACCCCTTCTAAAGTAATTCTTGCACTTTTTCCTGTAAGATTTTACTCTCCTTAGGGCTTATCCTGTAGTGAGGCAAGTTTGGCAAACTAGCACCAAGGATCAAATCAATATGATGATGTATATCCCTCAAGGGAGGCAAACCATCTAGTAAATTGTCTGGCAATACATCACTGAACTCCTCCAACAACTCCCTTACACCTTTTGGTACTTCCTTAATCTTCCCCTCCTCACCAACCATCAAAACCTCCTTTACAATGAGTGCATGTACTATTTTAGACTCCCTCATGGCATCTTCCATCTCCTTCTCAAATTGAGTAATAGTAAGGAACGAACGCCCCTTTTCCTTAGAAGCTTTGGAACGGTTTGTCTGTTTCAGTAGGAGAAGGGTAAACCTCACTCCATCTTTCTCTAGCCTGTACACATTCTCTTTACCAGCATGTTGGGCATCGATGTTGTATTGCCACGACCTACCAAATAAAATGTGGTAGATCTTCATGTCTACCATATAACAATAGACTTCATCCCTATATTTAACGATAGAGAAAGGTGCCTCACATTTCTCTTTAACCTCTATTTCTTTGGTCGCTTTAATCTACCGAATAGAATAAGGGTTTGTGTGCCTCTCTATAGGTAGTTGTAAAGCTTTAACTGTTGTTCATCCTATGATATTTTCGCAACTACCACTATCTACAATGAGATCAAAAACACACCCATCAATCGTACATCTAGTGTGAAACAACTGATGTCATTGGTTCTCTGCCTCCCCTTGGGTGCCAACTTTAACTTCCTACTCACATTAGCCTACTCATCATCATCATCATCATCATACTCTTCATACTCATAATCCACATTAGGTTCACAACAAATTCCATCCTCCTCATCTCTCTCCACTATATTTATTCCCCTTCCTATTCGGGTACTCATTCGATCATTGGCCTGGCTGGTTGCATCTATAACACTTCCCTAATATGGGTTTTGCATAGGGATTGTTCTACTTTTGCCCCTCTTTTGATTCCACCACTTCCTTGCCCATGGCCTTATCTATTTTCCTCTCAACACCACCCCCTTATAACTACTGGACGGTCTTAGATTTGTCTACAGAGATTCTACTAGAAATATCACCTCCATAATGCCTACTACTGTCATAGCGACTACTCTTCTCCTATACCATCAATCCCACCTTGATAGCCATATTCTTGGCTTCATTCAAACTATGCAATACATGGATACCAATTTTGTCATGGATCTGTAGCTTCAATCCCTCTAGATACATCGCCACTTGCTAATCTTCACTTTCCCACAGATCGTTCTTCTCTGCCAATCACATGAAATCTGCAGTATACTTATGTGTTGTCCTCTAGCCTTAGCGAAACCTATGATATAGCTGGAATAGGATTTGTTCATAATCTAAGGGTAGGAAATCTCGCTGTAAAATCTGTTTCATCCGATACCATGTCCTTATCGACTGTTTACCCTCTCTATACTTCCTACTTTGCAACCTGTCTCACCAGGCAAAAGCGCCCCCTTTAAACGACATGCCAGTAAATTCACGCTTTTTCCTTATGGGATCTCCATATATTCCAAGAACCGATCGACCTCAGCTATCCAATCAATAAAGTATTTAATATTCAGATTCCCGTTAAAACTGGGAATATCAACCTTCAATTTAAAATTACCATTGTATCCATAACCAAATCCATAGTTTTCTCCTCTATACCTACCACCATAACCACCCCTCCATCGTGGTGGTTCATCTTCAAACAAGACATCATCTTCCTCTTTAGAGTTATCTTCGGACATTTGTAATCTACAATTTACAGCCATAAGCCTACCGACATGTTTGTCACATGCATCTCTTGCTCTTGGTCGTTCCCTATTGACATTCCTGTTTCTATTGGCATTAGGCCCCATCGCGCTGAAACGCTCAACTAAGTCATCAAAGTGCTACTCAAAATGTCGTAATCTCTGGTCCATGTCACCCAACACCACCCTTTGATCCTGCAATTTGGCTTATAGGGCTTCCACATCCCTCACAACGTTTGGAACATGACCACCTCCTAAACTGTCGTCTCTAACATCTTCACGGTAATCTTTCCCGCTCTAATACCAACTGGTGCAGTGAGTTAGCATAGATAAACGAGATCACTCAACGAATGAATCTCAAGCACACAATTGATGAAACTTTAGAGAGAAGTCTCTCAATATTACGGTTTCAAAATGAATAATATGATAATAGAATGTTCAAGACAGGTTTCAAGAGCCTATTTATACTATTACAAATAAAGCCTAAAACAAACCTAAAAAAGGAACATACTAAATATAAAATCTTAAGTGATAAATGCAATATTGACTATCCTAAAATACAATATATGCTAAAAAGGAAATTAATAAATATAAAATCCTAAGTGATAAATGCAATATTGACTATCCTAAAATACAATATATGCTGAAAAAGAAATTAATAAATATAAAATCCTAAGTGATAAATGCAATATTGACTATCCTAAAATACAATATATAGTCTTTAGAAAATAGGAAACAAAATAACAAATGTGTAATAGTAAGCCAACCATATAGGGCGGTGGCTTATAGCCGGCCTTGAGATGTCCTCCTCTTCCTTTGCTCCGACGACTCTTGCTTCCTCCAATATTCATCGGCTAGGCCATCTACATCAGTTTGTAGCGTATGTGTATGTTCCTCATTAGGTTGGAAGGTAGAAGGTTGTGGTTTTTTATGGTTTCATTTTTAATTTGAAAAATATTTGAAGAAAAAGAAGAAACAAAGTAAGAGGAGAGAGGAGAGAGAAAAGGATAAATTGAAAAAAAAAAAAAAGCCTATGAGGATAATAGTAAGTAAAATGTTATGAGAAATTTTATTGAGTTTGTAAATTTTTTTTTCCGATTTTTTTGGTAAGTTTATCAAATCTTCTGGCATTTTGATTTTTGGTATTATGTATTATTCATTAATTATTAAGCTGGAATTTATTTTTTGTAAGTTTCTGGAATTGTAGTTTTTTTTTTTTTAATTTAGGGTTTGGGGTTAGAAGAAGAAGAAGAAGAAGAAAAAGAAGAAGAGTAAGAAGAATAGGAGAAGAGAGAGGTGAAGAGAGAAGAAGGAGGGAAAAGTAAGAATAATAAACATAAAATAAAAAGCCAACGTGGATGGAAAAAAATAATATTTCAATCGGTTCGGTTGCCACATCATCTTTTTAACGAAAAAATGGATGTAATCCATCAAGGGATACCGTGAGTGAAAGGAAAAAAAAAGTTGAGGTATTTTCTTATAGAGAATTTTTTTTTTAAAGTACAATTCTATAAAAATCGAAAAAGTTCAAGTACCATAAGTGAAATTGGCTTGCTATAGTAAAGTCCCCTCTATCCTTCATTGATTTTAACTACAACATGATATTTACATGTTTATAAGTGGATGAAATTTTTCTCTGCTTAGAACATACAAGACATATTGCCGCATACATATTGTTGACTATTGGGTGCAAGAGCAAACAATTTACAAAAGTATCTCCCATCCTCAGTTCTAGAGATCCTATGTGTCACGGTCTGAGAGTTAAGGATCTTATGGAGGTGCAAGTACCATTGTGGATTCAAGTTATTACTCACAACTTGACTATACACAATCAGGAAACCCATTATACACTATTCTCACACACATTGTACTATTGTTGATCATTAATAAACAACTCATTTCCTTTTAAGTGTGCCCTTGTACTAATAAGCTATATTGTTCTTCTCTGTTGTTGTGCTCATCCTTGCTTGTAGTTTTACCACCAGACTAAGGCCCTATTGAGTGAGTTTAGGCTTGCTTACTAATAGAGGCAAGACAATAAGCGTCATGTGGTTTTAAGTGTGCTAGCAAGTGTGACATAGGATGGGAGTTTTGCCCCTCAAAGAGTTCCTATATAGCACTCAACCATCCCTCATATAATTGTTTATTGCTAATCTGGATGGGGAGCTAGCCTTATCTTCCCAGATTTCCCAGGTCTATTCCAAGCCCTACATTATCATAAGGAGCGCCATCCTAGTTTTGCCATTGTCCCCCATATGTTTGGGAGGTTCAACTATTCCATCTGGTTTCAGCCTGCTATGGCCTCATCAATAGAGTAACATTAACTCTCAATTAGTTTGTTCATAGAAGTTTAGACTCGTCTTTAGATATATCCCACATCCTGAACATATCATCTGCTAATGACACTCATAATACTATACACTCAAGTAGAACACTCCCACAAGATCCTCAACTCTCAAACCATGACACTATGCATAGGATTTTATCTTTCGAGTTCTTACGAGATGGGACGTTCTTAAACATTTTTGGGATCATTTGTCAAACATCTTAATAAAAAGTAAGTTCTAGTACTGTATAAAACATACGATACCCATAAAACCTAAAAAATAAATCAAGAATTTTATATAGAAAACCTCAGGAGCAAAATGGTATGATTACTTAAAAAAGGATATTAGAAATTGATGTGATACTTTAAGGATTTTTAGGAGTTTTATGGGATTTGAATACTTAGGGGTCAATAATATGGGATTATACAGAAATGGTAACGGAATATAATAGCTGCATAAGAATTATGCCAATATCTCATTATCTCAACTGACGAGCAGCAACAAATGAAATACTTGTATTATACAATGGTTGGTATTACAATTAGTCATCAAAAGGCAACTAAAAATATAAGTCTTAAAATACCATATTAGAATCATATAATCCCATATTGATATTAAGACATAAATACTACATCAAAATAAAAGTTGATATTAAAAAAGGTATTACATTAGGACGATATAATACTATATTAGAATAAAAATATCAAATTTAAATAAAATTTGGTACTCCACAAAAAGTAACACATTTATATTTAGATGAAGCTAGTGGCCTAAAAGTACTATATTTAAAAATAAATACCACGTTAGAACTGTGACTGACAATATAGATCGCCACTGATTCGTATAAGACCAAATTTTATAGTGGTGGAAATCCAACACGGTAAAAGAGGCTAAAGCTGGCATAAAGTTGACAGCTAAAGATAATAAGTCTCAAGCTATCATTACTTCTAAAGTTGATGCAAATACTTCAGTATGAAGTAATTCATTTTTTCACCACATGCAGCAGTAACATGCAAATGAAAGTTGTCTTTACTTCATGATGAAGGCAATTTGGTCGTCCGAGAATTTCCTCCCCTAGAAGTGTGCTTCAACATTCATTGTTTCATCGCTCGAATTATGAACAACTTGGAAATTATATTTTCAACGCATATCTCCAAGTAGATTACATGTCTACGTTTCTTAAAAAAAATACCATTATACAAGTTGGATGAAAATAATTACCAATATATCATTGCAATATTACGTTTACAAATCAAGATATGCTAATTTATACTTAAGTTGCAAGAATAAAATAGGATATAATGTTTCGATACTGTTGTTATATTATGGAAATAAAGTAGGATATTATATTTTTATATGTACATCGAATTATTTATCATGATATTGCTATATAGAATTTATTTTTATATGTACATCCAATTATTTATCACTATATAGAATTTTCAAACCCTCCTAACACATATTTCTTTCTCTTTCTCTTTTTCTTTCTCTTCTCTACACACACAAACCCACCCCCCCAACCCCACCACCACCACCACACCACACCACCCCGGCATCACATCGCTGTGCCCCTCTCCCTTTCTTTTATCTCATTTTTTTTCTTATTTGCTTTGTTTTTTCCTTCCATTGCTTTTTGCTTCCCTTTTCTTTCACTTTTTGCTGTTATTGTTTACATTTTTACTGTTCACATACTATCACGAATATTAATTGTGATATAGATAAGGATATATATATTTTTACATATGTTGTGCATAGTAATTTTAGAGCAATATATTAATAATTATTTATATTTTGACCTTATTTAAGTAATTATTATCACTGAAAACCCTAAACTGAAAATTATTTCCATACCTTCTAAATAGAGACCCAAAGCATCAAGATTTACATTACATAAACAATTGAACTCTGGCATATGCAAAGGTCTCATTCAATATTCGCAATTTTAATTATGATTTGAATTTTTTATTATTTATTTTATAGTTTAAGTTTTTAAGACATCCATTAGCACACCATATATAAATAAAAAAAAAAAAAAAAAACCTAAACGATAGAATTTCAACCCTAATTTTTTGGGTCCTTCATCATTATAGTAAGTTCTTTCGACTTTTTAGGGTTCTTGAAGGACCTTGATGTCTTGTATTACTAAACTTTTTACAATTATCAATGGCTATATAAATATATATATATATATATATATAGATGTACTTTTTTTCACTTAATTTTTAAAGCAGTACACATAAAGATTTTGCATGACACTTAGATACTTTAAAATAAATGACTTTAAATAAATTAAAGAGGTTCTTAACACTATGTATGTTTGTGAAGAGGGAAAGAATTAGGAGGGCAGAAAAGTAAACAGGAAGAATTGAAAAGAAAAGAAAAGGAAAGGAAAAAAATTATTAATTCCATCGTTTAGATAAGGAGGAAAAGAAAGAATAATGAAAATTAGTAGTATAATATTTTATTTTATTAAAATACCATGAATACCCTTATATTTTCAAATTGTGCATTGGTTTTAAAAGATGTAATTGTCTTTTTATGTCGATTCCCTTCCAATTTTGGAGAGATCATTTCTTTGGACCTTTTTCTTCTAAATCCATCACTTTCACTTTCCTCCTCTTTCCAAACAAGCGAAAGGCACGTAAGATTTTTTTAATCCATTTCCTTCCCCCCCTTTTTTTTCCTTCGATTTAAGGAAGATGTTTTTAAAGAGCTAACAGGGTGTCTAGGACCCTGTATAGGGTCCTTACGAATGAAGTAACTCTAAAAAAAAACTTTTTAATAAAACTGACATGACATATATAGGCATACTGAGTAAGATCCTTAGCATTGAAGATAATCTCGATAATGCTGCTTGTTGGGATAAGAAAGGTCGTATTCAACATTCGCGAGGGCATTAGAGAATGGACAAGAGAAATTAATTTTTACATCACTGCCAGTCCATATAATATATATATATGGATATATATGTGTGTGTAAAACAAACACATAACGGGTATAATCATATCACATCAACCACTAAGTTAACAATGGCTTCCTCGGATTCCTCCGCAAAGAAGGTAACGTTAAAACTTCTTTTTGACAAAACAAGCGAAAAGGTTCTGTTTGCTGAAGCAGGAAAGGAGTTTATTGATTTCCTATGTCATCTATTAATTTTGCCAGTGGGAACTACTATTAGAGTTTCGAAGGATATAGGCATATTAGGTAGTTTAGGGACTTTGTATAATAGCATTGAAAACCTCAGTGACACTTATATGCAGTCCAGCTGCAACAAAAGCATGATTTTGGAACCAAAATCTCCTTCCTCCAGTTTGGTTTCTCCATTATTGCTGCTCAAGGACAGCAATTCCTCAGCAACCAAAACTTACTATAGGTGCCCTAATGATTATAGTAAGACTATTTATGATTTTGGCGCTTGCCAAAGCAATGCTTCATCATGTCTCTCGTATGTGAGTGACCAAAGCAATGCTTCATGCCCTAAATGCGGGAGACTTATGAATTCTCCTTTAGAATTTGTCAAGCCACCAGAATCGGTGGCAAGTAATAAGGAGACCAGTGAAGAGGGAGGTTACGTAAAGGGAGTTGTTACGTATATGGTGATGGATGATCTGGTGGTACAGCCCATGTCTACCATTTCTTGTCTTACATTCATCAGTTCTTTCCATGTTAAGGATGTCGGTACCCTGGAGGAAAAAGTGATGGAGTTGGGCATGGATGAGGTAAGCTGTATTATCATACTTTTAACTCATGAAAAAGATAGTTGATAGTTTTTAAAACAATTACTATACGCCATTTATGAATATAGTTATGTGTCAAGTAATGATTAGTATTTACTTATCATGTGTATATTATATATAAAGAATATTACACACCTGGTCCTTTTTTATACTTTTTGCTTGACATGGACATTATTTTTGTCCTTCAGGGTATCAAGTTGTTGAAGGCTTCTTTGCAGTCAAAAACCGTGTTGACTGATGTGTTTCTTAGGAAGAAATGATCCATATAGAGGTGATGGTTTTTTTGAACTTTTCTTTTATTTTTTATTCTCTATAATTAAAGAACGCCATGTCAGAACTAGACTTAATTTTTTTATTTATATGATCATCTTTTTCTTATCGGGTGGATCATCTAAGACATGATCATACCTGTAGACACGAAAGGTAGATCTATCACTCAAGTGATGTTCCCCAGTTGATTTTTGTTTACCTTTCTCATTATTTCATTTGTTGATTAGTTTAATTTTATTATTATCTTATTTGTTTATTTGTTTTGACGTCCTTCCGATGGTAAATATATACATGTTATTATGAAGTTTTCGTGAATTTGGCATATTTAATTTGCTCCGCTCCCTCCCTTGGACCATCTTTTGATAGTGATATTTTTATGCAGGCCAAAGATCCAAAAATTTGAAGAAGGGGTTGTCGCGTGGACTACTAATTACCGTGCTGCCATTTTTATCTTAGGTTTTTCTGATATTGCCTGCTGTAATTTTGCTTTCCTTGGTTGTACGTTGTTCTTTTGATATATTATATATATATGCGCGCCTGCTGTACCAATCGCTTCCGACTAAGTTTATGAATATTCTATACCATAAATTCATCCTTATAGTTTATTTGGCTCAGGGTTTGATCTATAATTTATCATAATCTAATCATTTTTCTCATTAAAGTCAAATGCATTACATTAGAATGTAAACGTTAAATTCCTTTCAAATATCTTAGCACAAGAAAAAAGAAAATAAGAGTTTTTTTTTTTTCTAGTTGTAAGAAAAATGATTAATTTCCTCTTTAGTTTTGTTACCTTAGTCTTTTAAAATAACAATAAATTTTTTATTTGATTTGGCTTGAAAATTTTATAATACTAAGTTCACTCCCGCAAGTAAATTTTCAGCCTAAGTATTTGAAAAAGATCTACTAGTTACTTCTTGACTTATCTGCGACTTTTGGAGCATCATGAATCGTATAAAAAGTACCAATATTGATTTTTATGGTCAAAATAATGAAAAATAAGTGAATATTAATGATAGAAAATGCTATTTGTCCGGGATGTTAGAATCTATGACCTCGTTTTGATTTAGTATAGAAGCCATAACAATTAAACCAAATTTAAATGGCTTTCATCTTAGTAAAAGATTCTTTCCCAGTGACTATGAGGAAGAGCGTGTTTGAAAAGGTACTGTAATCTAGCGTATTATATACAAATCTGACATTTGATAATTTCAAAAATAGATATATAATAATATTCCGAGAAAACTATAGAAAAAAAAGTTAAATCATTACCAATTTTTTGCGATTCTAAATTTTTAAGCATTGTCAGCGTTGTTGATAAGGATTTGAAATATTTTAAATAATTCAAGAGAACGAAACATAATATTCAAGTATGAACATGCAGGAGTAAAGGTTTTAACTCCCGAATTTTCTAACTAGAAAAAATGATATGCAGTTGATCTCACTATAATATAGTAATAAATATATTTTAATTGGACCCGTGATAACTTTTTTTTCTCCCTGGTTCAATTACTAAAACATGTTGTTTAAGATATAAAACAGAATAACTTACTTCATCTTCCTTTTTTTTCCCCCTTAATCTAGAGTTTTCAAAATCATGTAATTCAAACATTAAAATCAGAAGTGAGATGGGTGTCTTAAGAGCACGATTTGAGGGAGGTTGGAGTTATGGAGTTAAGTATGAGGAATAGGAATGGAGCTCTAATGCATCTAAAGAAGAAGGAGGAGAGAAAGAAGGAAAAAAAAAGTAAAAATAAAAAATAAAACTAAAAAAATTGCCACATGGAATAAAAAATAATATTTTAATTGAGTAGCCTGCCATGTTAGCAAATTGATCGAAAAATAGACGAAATCCGTCCGTACCATAAGTGTAAGATTAAAAAGTTTTGACATTTTCTTATAATAAAATTTTGTTCACGCATATTTTGTTAGAATAAAAAAAGTTAAGGTACCATGAGTAAATTAACCTGAATATGAAATATCCAGATAAATAATCTGAAGTGTAGAAGCTCTTGAATATACTCCCCTTTTCACTTGCTAAACATCCAGCATTTTAGACGACTCAAATATTAATTAATTAAAATATTGTAATTTTAGTCCAAACACAAACATATATACATACATATATATATATACAAAAATTAATCCTAAATTAATCTAGTCCCCTCAAAAGTAAATGTGCCAACTTAATAAGATACATGATACCATGTATATACATATATACATCGACGACAACTCATCGAAGCTAATAGCCACAACAAAAATAAAAAATAAAAATAAAACTCTATGGAAGAGATCCTTAAACCTTGCAAAAAGAAAAAAAGATCCATAAGATAACCTATTGTAGGTATTATGTTCGCTTCTAATGTAGCTCCAGTCAAAGTTGGCCTCAAGGCCGCCGACATTCAGACCAAGGCTATCGGCGTTAAAAACTCAGGCCACTGGCATAATTCCGGCTTTGCAATTAAAGCCAAGAGCAATAAAACCCAAAGTTGGCTCCAAAGCTGCCTGTGCACAACTAGCAGACATTATAGGCCACTAGCATAGAATCAAAGCTGCCAGTGTACGGTGCAACATGATTTTAATTTGTTTGTATTTTATTTTCCTTTTTGATGAGTATAAATGGTCTTTTAGAGTTTTGTTAACATATTTGATATTTGATACATTTTGAAACCTTATTGAGAGAGAGTTTTCTCTTGAGAAATTGCAAGATTTTGCAATTGTGTGTTTAGAAATCATCCGATAAGATTTATTTCTATTTTTACGCTTTCATGCTACGCCAGATTGGTATCAAACCAAGGTGAGTTCTTGCGAAGATGGAAACCAACGATAGTGTTGATGACGATCATGTCCTTGATGGTGATAAGGATGTGGGAGTCCTTGGAACTGAACTGATGATTCCTAAGATAGTAATTGATGCCATGGATTGAAGAATCCAATGAGTAGAGCGGCTTTTTGAGGATTTAATCAGCCATTTTGACACGATGGCATTAGATACCAACAGAGATAGGAATATTAGTAGGGAACGACCGAGGGCAAGAGATGCTTAAGGTGGTCCTATCAATCGATATATTGTTACAAATTTCAGATGAAGACTCCATTAAGGAGGATGAGATCTTATATGAAAATAGATAGTCACAAGAGAGACGAGGTAGTGATGGTGGTGGCAAATATTGAAAGGGTTACTATAGGTATGATCAAGGAGATAATAAAGATTTTCGCCTAAAAATAGATATCCCTAACTTTAATGGTTGTCTCAATATTGAGAAATTTTTAGATTAGCCAGTGGAAGTAGATAGATTTTTCGATTACATGGATATTCTTGTGGAGCATAAGGTTATGTTGGTAGGCTATCGATCGAAAGGTGGTGCATCAGCTTGGTGGGAGAGGTTGTAAAACATGAGATACCGTGAGAGTAGACAACCAGTGAAGACATGGTGTAGGATGAAGCAATTGTTATAGAAGGATTTCTTACCTCTCAATTATGAACAAATTCTTTTTTAGCAATATTACAGGTGCCACCAAGGGTAGAGGACTGTGCATGAATATACTTTTGAATTTATGCAGTTGGCGGAGAGGAATAACCTAAGGGAGAGTGAAGGCCGATAGGTAACACATTATGTGAATGGTCTAAAGTTGCAGACCAAGGATAGGATTGGAGTAACTGTATTGGGGGCTTTGAATGAAGCAAAAAACATGGCCCTTAAGGCTGAGATGATGTGAAGGAGAGCTATAAAGTACCATTCTCAATAAGTAAGTACAAGGATGAAATTTATTGTGATGTAATAGATAAAGATGCTTGTCACCTATTGTTTGGAAGACCTTGGTAGTATGATGTTGATGCCCAATATACAAGAAAAGAGAATGTATACATATTAAAGAAGGGGGGTTTGAAGTACACTCTACTACCCTTAAAGATAACAAATCATTCCAAAACCATCAAGGCTGAGGGGTGCTCTTTTCTGACTATCATGCAAGCAAAAAGTGAGATGGAGGAATCTATTAGGAAGCCTAGGGTTATGCATGCTCTTATGATGTAACATAAGTCAAGAGTGTAGAGCAAAGTAGCTAATGCCAAGAAGAAGAAGAAACATACAGATGAGAACTTGGGATCGAGTTCTTTGCAGGTGGGAGAGAATAATATAGCTTCAATCAAAGCCGGCCTCAAGGTTAGTAGCGTTTAGACTAAGGCTATCGGTGTTGAAAACTTAGGCCGCCGACGTAATGTTGGCCTTGCAATTAAAGCCGAGAGCGATAAAACCCAAAGTTAGCTCCAAAGCTGCCTATGCATGACCATCGTACATTATAAGCTACTGATGTAGAGTCAAAGCTGCCAGCATATAGTGCAGCACGATTTTAATTTGCTTGTATTTTATTTTCCTTATTGATGAGACTATAAATAGTCCTTTTGGGGTTTTTGTTATTTTTTTAGCCGATTTTAGGGTTTCTGTTAACATATCTGATATTTGATACATTTTGAAACCTTATTGAGAGAGAGAGTTTTCTCTTAGGAAATTGCAAGATTTTGTATTTGGGTGTGTTTAGAAATCATTTGATGAGATTGATTCATGTTTGTGTCAACTTCAAAGTTTTACCACTAATACTTGGCAATATTAGCTAATTATCTCTATAAAAGAATAGCTTAAGGGATGAAGTCCTTGCAAAAGACCCCTCTATTACAGGGACATATCCCTCATAACTATAAGATACTTGTATGAAAAATTATATAATTGAGAATACCTGAGACTCATGTACCTACCTTAGGTCCCTCTTTGACACATGATAGGGAGGTAGTCATTTTCATAGATGATATATCGCAAGATATAAGTCCCTTCGATAGGTCATAATTTATTTATAAAAAAAATTACAAATTTCTACTAACAATAAAATAATAATAATTCAAAATCAATATTTTACATATTTAAAATTCCAAAAAAAACAAAATAATAACTTGAATAATGAAAAACAATAGAAATAACATTATATGATTAATAATTAAAGATATACTTCACTTATTAATTATTATGTGCCTATTGCCTACACATAACTATTAAAAAAAAATAAGAAGAAGGAAAAAAAAGAAAAAAAGAAAAACCTATAAATGCAATAAGTTTTAAACAATACAATTATATATATCATGGTCCCAACCTAATTCACCTATACTCCACATGAAATGGTTATGTTAAGTGCATATAAGATGACCTCAGAATCAATCAACTGAATTTATATATTTGTGATCATTAGACAGAGTAAATGATGGTACCTTAAGAAGAGCATTGGAAGTGGATTCTTGAATTACTGTCTCAACACTATTGGGATCAGCCCATCAATAGGTCATTATCAGAACTTGCAACTAGATCTTTGCATAAGACACATGCCAAATTGGCAATGAAAATAAAGTATATCTTACTACTCAAAATAAAAGGTAGGATCTTAAATGTGTTAATAGATGAGCAATTCATATAACGGTCATTCATAATTTGCACTGGTTCATTTAGAAAACCTATCCGTATTTACTTCTTAATGGCAAGGTGATTGTGTATGGTCATTATTATAGCCTAAATTTAAAATTGAGAAAAATAAGCTAATAATGGCATACTATAACCTAGTTGTATTTACTAACATGTATTCGTACATTTCTTCTCTCTTCCATTAAAACATTAAAGAATGGCTGATTATGTGATCAAAGTAAGAAGATGTGAATTGAAAATGCCTTATATGCTTTAAATTGAAAAACAGTGCAAAACCAGAACATTATTTCTAAACCTTTTTCCTTTTATTCTATTTACCAAAATCGTCTCCTATGTAGCCTCACTGCTTATGCTTTCATCAACCTCTAGCACCAGAGCACTGCACATTCTTTTAGACAAGAAATTTCACCTATTAGGTCCTAAAGCAATGGTTCAGTTGGTAGAGAGAATAGAAAACAATGTCTGCCATCTAGAGTCAAGTTGTAGATTGATAAGCAAATCAATGTAAATCAATTATGAGAATGTTAATGAAACTTAATTAAAACAGTTTCCAATCGGTCACCGAATGCTAGCAATAAATAATTATATAAAAATTTTGCAGACTTACATACGCATGGAACCTAAATTGGGAGCACTTTAAGAGTTTTAGATTTGTGGGCTTGGAATAGGATTCATTAAAATTGTCATGGACATGTTTAACCTTTCTTGGCAAGTTTTGGTGCTATTAAGTTCCAATATGTGTGTCTAGTTGGCTTCCTTCTCTCTCTTTGGTTTTTCACAACCTATCACTAAACTGATAGTTGTTGAGATTATCTATTCCTCCTCTCTTATCCCTCTTCAAATCACCCTATTTCTTTTTATTTTGAATTATCTTATTGTAAAACTAACTCTTTTTTTCTCATTCATGTGAAGTTGTGGATGTACACTAAACATGTGATATATCCAATAATAAAGGTAATAATAGAGAACAAAGACAAAGAGTTGCCGATATTACCTTTTCAACATTATTTAGTATTCAAGTAGTAGTGGTAATAATAATAATTCATGCAACAGTCCCATTAAGTTTCCTATCTCATCCAAGTCCAGGAAAGTGCACTACAACAAAATGAGCCTTTGATCACGTCTAATAAACGTGGCTAATATTAATTAAACGTGACCAAAGATTTTTTGTCATGTTTTTTAACACATAGCCTATAAACATCACAAGAGATCCGTCACAAATTTGATAAGTAACGTTAAAACTTAAAATGTCACTAATATAAACTTGGCAGCTAAATACACATTATTGGGCGACGTTTAAACATGGCCTACTATCATGTATTGGTCACACTCATGTGTGGCTAAATATGATTAATCCTCATCCAGTTAAATATAAAAGGAGGGAAATTTATCATCAGCGACTTTTACATGTGGGTAAATACTTTTATTAGTAACTTGTACACGTAAGTAAATTACTAAAATGACGAAGTTTAACCGTGGCCTTGCATAGGTTGAATAACCTTTATATATGTTCATCGGACAAAAGTGTCGATCTATAAATGTGACAAATTCCCTATTTACCACAATTTAAACATGGCTATTCAAACGCAATGGTAATGTCTACATATAGGTATTCAATTAAAATAGTAAGTTTGAAACATGGCTATTATTTTAAATTAGTGATGTTTACATGTGGCTGTTTTGTTGAGAAGAGATAGGCATTAATGTGTAACTTGGTTTGATTTGCCAATATATACTTGTTTATTGTGCAGATATGCACAATTAGTAATATACACCTGTTTGATCACAACATAATTTATACTTGCTATTACTTCTACACATGATATTTATGTATGAGTAAATATCACTAATACATTTTGGAGCATACAATGAGCTCGATAAAAAATAAGATCTAATAACATAAAAATTACTTAAAGATTACCATGACCATCCTTACAATAAAGAAAAAAAAAACATTGAACAATATTGTTTGGTGTCCTTACAAGAAACATAAGTACAAGCTCTAAATTATACCAAAATGAGCATATGTACATACTTTATCACATCAATTTGACCCCATTCATGTTAGTTGGTTCAGCCAAAAAACAGAAAATAGAAGACCGAGTCTTTAATTTTCTTCCTCACCATTATCATCATCATCACCAAGTGATGGATTTGGCGAAGGATCTCCATTTGGATTTACTGTCACACAACATGTAAATATAATTATTGAATGATTAAAAAAACATGAATGAGATTATGAGAAAAGACCCATGATAACTAATCTAAACTACTGGGAAAACTTGAGATAAAATGTTGTACAAGTCGAGTTAATAAAGCAAGCTGCAAACACCATTGAATAGCAAATTCAATTAAAGAAAATAGGAAAAGAATGGTAATTAATGGGATGATGAGCTATTATCTTATATATCATAAACTTGATACTATACAATACATTTTTATACGTCCAAAATGATCAAATTAGAACATATTGTTATTGTTATTATATTTCTAACCTAATAATTTAAATTGAACATTGGAAAAAAAATGAAATAAATATTTAGATGTAATATGAAGGAGAGAATTCCATTTGCACCTATATGAAAAGAACCAAGACTCAATTGATTATGCATAACAACAGAACAAGTAGCTAAGGTGAAGTTATGCCATTAGCTAATATCAATTATACATACTTCTAATTGAGGGGTCAGCCTCTTGTAGGCCAGCTTACAAGAGCTTGAGATCCTAAGTTCAAATCCTACCTTGCCCACACTTGAAGCTACCTAAACAGAACAAATTGGACTCAACAATGCATGCTTTTTTAGGATTGGTCATATGCTCAAGTCCAGTTAATGCAAACCCCATTAGTTAAACCAAAAAGAGAAGGAAGAGGGGAAAAAACCAAAACAAAAAAAAAAAAAAAACACTGAATCATTTGAAAGAGAGAATGCAAGGTCTTTGACACCAATCTATCCAATCTAGATACGATTATTTTGTTGTGCTTTATGTAAGAGATCGACATATGAAAGGTCTTTGTTCAATTATGAACCCTCAATAAAAAAACCTTCATAGATGGAGCAGTAATAATTTATTCATATCCCACATGACTAATTGATTGTTACCCAACATACTAATGATAATGCATATGTTCTCCGCAGCTTAAATTCTTTCGATGCAATGCACAATATTGTCTCCATTAATGGATATTGTGCAAGATTTTGAAAAAGAATAGAAGCGATACATAATCATGGTCATCCACATCAATATTTTTTATAAATGCCTCACTAAATATTAATATCTTGTTAGAAGGCCAAAAAAAAAAAAAAGTTTCTTGTTAACTATTCCCACAAATACTAAACTTATTATTTTCTTTTGATAAAGAATGATCTATCTAGCTTCATTTTATCTTTTTTTCTTCCTTTTCTAAATCTATCCATAACTTTATTGCACACCTTTTGTGTATGAGATCAGCGTATAATAGCTCTTTGCTCAATTATGAACCCTCAACAAGAAAACCATCATAGATGGAGAAGTAATAATTCATTCATATCCAACATGATTAATTGATTATTACCTAACTTACTAATGATAACGCATATGTTCTTCATAGCTTGAATTCTTTCATTTGAGTGCATCATATTGTCTCCATTAATAGATATTGTGTAAGATTTTGAAAAAGAATAGAAGTAATACATAATCATGGTTGTCTACATCAATATATTTTTTTTCAAACTGCCTCAGTAAAAATTAGTTTCTTGCTAGCTCTTCCCACAAATAGTGAACGTATTTTTTTCTTTTGATAAAGAACGATCTATCTAGCTTTAGTTTTTTCTTTCATTTAAACCTATTTATTACTCCATCACATACTTCAGTTGCTTGATAATAGTATCATCATTAGATAATTTTGAATTTTCCTTTATGTAAATGATCTAAACCCACTCTTATCTAGTTTGCTAGCTCTAATTTTGAAGAGATAGATAACATCTTAATTGCAGAAGCATACCTCTCAACCCCATTTTAGTAACCCAATGCACTAGCCAATAGGTGTGGCAACAAACACACTTTGCTATATGTAACGCCCTAACCTGTTGGCATTACAACCCGCCACGTGTCCTCTCTTAATAGGACACGCTAAGGCTTTAATTTCTACAAATAACATGAATAACACCTGTATAACTCACAAGGTATAAAAGATGACATGTAATCCTTATAAATAAACCATCTGATAAGAACATAATCTCCATAATCAGAAAACTAGACATTGTTGACAAAACTGCAGGTCAACAAGTTGAACCATACCCTAAAACTATTACCACATATAAAACTCCAAATACAACTAAAAATCCAATGAACAAAATATGAATCTAATACTGAATAACAACCAAACATAAAAGTCTTCTTTGATCCATCCTATGTCATCTATGACTATACAACTAGTCATCAGCAGGGTAGTCAGGACTGCTGACACCATCCCTATCCTCATAGACGATAACAAAACCCGATAGATCATATATTACACTATCATCACCTGCACTTGAAATATAACAGAATGAGCGACAAAGCCTAGTACGATAATATCCAATCCAGTTCAAGCAAGGTTATGCACATACAACATGTATAAATATATGTGACTGACTATATGCATACAATAGATTTTTATCTATTTTAGTCCAGCAAAACAACACAGTTCAGAATCCAGTATACATAATTCTGAACTCAAAGTAACTCAGACTCTACTTTGAAAACAACCAACTAACTTGAAAATAAGTAATCATATACATATATGGATGAGTGGGTACTCCCTAAGCATCCCAATTCCTGAATACCTAAATTCTACCGGAATCATATCTTAGCACAAGTCCACTCGGGACAACCTCACACTAAGATCATCAGGGTGCCTCACCAGTATCACTGTCTGCCAGGTCTCTACTGGTCAAAGCCAACCACAACCAGCCAGACAATTATTAAGCCGAATATTTATTAAGTTTATTATGCAATTCTGCTCCTACATCCATTCACAAAACTCTAATCTACAAGCACATACATCAAACAATGGATTGGTCATACCTTTTATATTCAGGAGATAACTTGAAATATTCAAAGACAATCGTCAACAACTACTAGAAAACCAAACCACAACATAACCAGCCACTACCACCAAACTCTCAAACTCCCGACCCCGATATCAAACAACAACGCTAATCTCAACCTGTAACATATTAACGTATATCAAATCATCAATATTCATAGATAAATCAAACTTAACATAAAACAACCTATCTACACTAACTTGAAAAGAAAACTTCGTTATCTGCAACGTCTATTTCGATCAAACCCCTCAAACACCAATTATTTCACCCAAAACCCTAATATGCACAACAATAAGAATGTATGAGGATTGTTTAATCCATATTTTGTTTGAATTCATCATAGAAGAAATAAATTACTATTTTGGATCCCTAAAACTCGTCTTGCATTCACAAATTTCACACGTGCTAGGGTTTTTCTCCAAAAACCTTCATGCGAAAATTCAGCCAAACCCTAAGAAACTTATATAAATTTGTATATAATCCAAATGAAAAGGTTAAGATCACTTACTTTTGATCAAAAACTCCCTCCAAATGATCCTCCAAGCATGAATCTCTAAGAACACTCCAAAACTCTCTTATACGAAGGAGAAAATGATATAAAGAAAATTTGTCGAAAATGTTTTTCGCGTCTCATATTTATAGAAATTTGGTCATACGCCAGCCCTACGCCGGCGGCGTACTTATAGATCTTGCCGGCTGACACCATACGCTGACAAAATTTACACGAATTCCGGCCGCGTTCATCAGGGCTTTGAATTTCAGGATTTCAATTCCTACTGCATACGCCGGCAAATCCTTGCCCTACGTTGGCGGCGTTCATGCCAGTGTTGAGAGAAACCCTAGTGAACTCCGGCAGCGTTCTTCCCAGCATTAAGAAAAATGCTACTGTTCTCATTCTACGCCGTCTCTATACTAGCGGCGTAGATTTCCCAGGAGGCGGTGTACAATCTGTCAAAAATTTGCAGAAATCCGAACTTTAATATTTGTCCTACAACCAAACTTAAACTTTTATAATTTACTTGTTTTGACCTTAAACTCATCTTATATCATCTCATGATTCATAATTCATTATATTTCCATCTTTATTTCTATATTTCATACTATAGGCTAAGCTATTCGCTTAAGTGAGAACTATAATGTGTGTATATATATATATATTAACTTTTTTTTGTGATAATTAATATGTTCACTCACAGTAGTTCTCAATAATGCAATTGATTGGTTACTTCATTGGCAATCAATGCAAGTTTTAATGTCAATATGGGTTATTGTATAAAAAATCAAGTATAAATCATTATACTGATATATAAATCTAACATTTAAATAGTAGTGTTGATATAAATTGTTTTACTAGTTAAAATCATTATATGTTCATAAATACCAAACTAAAATTGATTATGAATCACTGCCACAAGCTCTCCCAACACTATAATTATGATCATTATCTACATACTCTAATTCTAATTCTAAATATATGCTAATGTTGGTGATGGATCTTAAGAGTAACAATCAATAACAAGCCACTAGAAAGGAGACATCACATGTTCATTTAAATAAGTAGCCATGATGTCACAATAATAAAGAAGTAAATTTTACTTAACCAATTTTATTTATGAATGATGCTGGCGGTCCACAATCTTAATAAATAAAAATTTGTAGGTGAAAATTATTTTGCATATACACATAAGAAAAAAAAATTGAATAATAATTTGCATTTAATCTAAATTTTTTACATGTAGATGTAATATATATATATATATATATATGAAAGGCACATATCTTTTGTTTCATTTATAGCTAAACCCAAAATTATACAAACATTTTTACATGTACAACACCATATAAGGTATGGCTTGATCCATCATCTGAATTAAAGTTATCCTTAAAAGTTTTAAGGAAATTTTTAGATGTACAACACCATGTAATTGTTTTGAGGTTTGTGAGATAAGAAATTAGAAAACAATATAATTTAAAAAGTTATCCTTGAAAGTTTTAAAAAATAATTGGAATGGGATCTATTAACCATCATCTCACATTCTAAGACGTACTCTTAGATCAAATGGTTATAATTTCACATCATTTTATGTGTATCGACATACATATTAAGCAAATTCTACTTGAACTCTTTAAGATATAAATTTGATGTCATCTCACATTCTAAAAAATTGACATCATCAAAAAGCATAATTTGTGATTCTTTCTAGTTCAATATATCATGATATATATTTAGAGTGAAAATTTTTTTAAGTGGAATGTTTACAACTGTTGTTGTCTCTTTCATTCTATTTTTGACTTTCTTTGCATGCTTTAATCTACTGTAACTCTCCACAAGCCTTGTCTTAATATCTGTTGTGGCAAGATGCATGAAGGGATCTCATGATGTTGGGTTATCCTGTGAATCTTATGGAAAGTATTAAGGATCTAATTTTTTGCAATCATAAAAATAAAGATAAGTATTGTGTTAAATGTGGTGACAACTATAACATTACTTAATGCTTAATGCTTAAGCAAAAGACCTAGGATGTAGAAGATCATAACATGAGTGATTCGGCAGTAAAGTCAAATTCATTTGGATTTTTTTCTCAATTCCTAAACCTGGCAATTCACAAAATTAATATAATGAAGAACAATTAACATATCAAATTAATACAATGAAGGCTACTTAATTTTCTAATTTATATCTAACAGAGAAGTCACTGATTGGTCCTTTTTAACAAGAAACGGGAAATAAAAAGATGCAAGAATTGGAAAAGATAGAGAGAAAGGGAGGGGGTAAGCGGGTTGGTTGTAGAAGACAGGTGAAAATGATCAGTTGATAAAGAAAAAATCAATATCAATCAAGGGGCTAAATAAAATCCAAAAATTTTAAATTTTCAATGCCAACACTTTGAAAATCCACTTGAAATTATATTTTAATACTTGTCTAAAGCTGTATAGGACATAAAATAGTTTTGTTGTCACTTTCTTTATACATGTTTTCACTTGATATTGGGCCTAACTTTCATACGAAACTACCCTACCCTTATAAGCAAAAAAGGTAAAAAAGCAAAAAGAAGCCATGCAAATTATTGAAAGACTGACAAGTCCCACTCAATGATTGTGATCTAGAAAAAAAGGGTAAAATATGTAATGATTGGCCAATCAATAATTGAAAAATTGTTTACTTGCAATAAAGAATAGCAAAATTGGTTTTCATATAAGTAGTAGACGAATAAATATAAATCATATTGTTCTCCATTAAATAGATAAAACCCTACAATCTTCGTACACATGCAAAAGACATTTTCTTGTACAAGTTGTTAGTAGGATATTATAAGAGATCATGTGTAAGTAGACTACTCAACAAGTTGGAATGCCTGATGCATATTTGATTACTTGATGGATGAGTGATGAGGCTGCGAGATAGTGTGATTTGAGTTAGTCTTGGTAGTGCCTTAGAAAAGCTAAAAGAAATGTAGAAAACATTATACTTATGCCATGATTTCTATAACTCTCAACCATGCCTAGTGTCAAAATATGTACCATCAATAGAAGCTTTAAAAAGGGGATTTAGAATTTAGAATTATCTTCTTGCATAAAACTAAGTTAGATCACTCTATTAATTATATAATAACTAGAGCTAGATGAAATTAATCAAGTCACAATCATGACACCAAAGGAGGTTGGGTTTCCATAGGGTTTTAAAATTAAAAAGATCAAACCTTTCGCAACGGAATTAAAAAAGAAAACCCTAACACAGTATCCATGTGTATTGATTAGATTAAAACAAAACAAATAGTTTGATTTCGTACCTTTAAAAGCTTCAAACTTGAAATCAATTTGTAGATCGGATCTGTAGGTATCACAAATTCGTAATACCTTCTACGGTATCCACACGAACGAATACTCCTTCAAAAAGGATCCTACACGTGCTAGCGTGATGTAGAACAGTGCTAGATAATATTGGGATTTTCATACACGACTCTTCATGTTTCTCTCTTTTTAGGGTTTGCAGATTTTCTATGTTAGTTTAATGTCGACAGATAAGTCATGAACCTTAGAGAGATCTCTTTATGTGCCTTTTATACTAATGTCATTCTCACATGAGTAATGACATTAGTGCCCCTTAATCTAATTAGGGATAATATTTCTTAAAATATAATTCTTATACATAACAACGTAATAATTTATTATTACTCTTAATAATAATAAATTATTATTCCTACAATACATTAAATTTCGTCCATGATCCTTTAATTTATTATTATTCTTAATAATAATAAATTATCATTCCCATAAGACATTAAATTTAGTCCACGATCCTTTTAACTCGTTCTTTTGTGTGTGACCCTATAGGTTCATTTAATGTTGGCAGTTGACCTAAAACAATTTTAGTCAACAAAACATAAGCGGCCTCTAGCAAGATATTATGTTTACCTAAATTAAGTGAAGATCAGTGATTCGATTTTTACCTAATCCATAACTTATGTCATTATCCTTTTGTCACATGAAATCTAGATTGAACATAAGGCATGGATAGTGTCATCCTTATATCGTTCAATCTTATTATTTCTCGATTTCTAAGTGAACTGATAAAAACAAACGAAATTGATCACACTATCAATTCATTTGAGCACGGCCATGCATTTCTCAATCTCACTTATCGTGGGGCCTAGAGATATCTCTCTCACAATGAGAGGGACAAATCCCATCTTAATCACTCAACTTCCTCTACATGATTTACATTATACCCAATCTCAACCTTTATAATTATCCGGTTAAAGACAACGTTTGATTGAGTTGGAACTTAATATTCCTCATGTTGGAATCCATGGTGATTTCAGGTCTAAGGATACGATGACATTTTATTTTGAGAATCACTTATGACACTATCCATGTAATGATCTCAAAGTGGGTCAGTCCAGTACATAGTTCTCCAACATGTACCTATGAGTTTGATTTGTATCTCCATACAAATAAACATCCTATGATTATCAATCAAACCTCATACTAGATTTAATTCATTATTGTTCCCATAATAATGAGCATCTAGGGACATTTAAAATAATTAAATTAATCATGGATCCTATTATAAAGTAAACATGTAAACAATATAATAGAAATGTTTATGAATGACAATATCCAGTAATTGGCCTAGGGCACAATCACCAACAATCTCCCACTTGCACTAGGCCAAATCATACATGTATCTAATACCCATTAACCTAGTATAATGATCATGCTTTTGACTATGCAAGAAGCTTGATAAGTGGATTAGTAATATTGTCATTTAGTTGATACTTTGCATATCTTCACAGCATCTGATGTTGTTATACACACATCTTTTCTTATAGAATCTGCTACAATGTTCTGCTTTGAACATTTCAAGCTTACTATACCTCCATTGAAAAGACAAATATTGTGATATAAAATCATCCTTGTCAAATTGGACACTAATATCCGTGTAACTATTTACAACTAGCTCATCATCCAGTCCTCCATATATCAAGAATGCATCTTTTAATTCTTCTTAAGTACTTAAGAATATTCTTGACTGTTGTCTAATGAGGTTCGTTGGGATCTGATTGGTATCTATTGGTTATGCTTAATGCATATGACACATCTGGTCGAGTGTATAACATGGCATACATGATTGATCCAATAGTCGAAGCATAAGGAATCTTACTCATGTGATCTCGCTCATCATTTGTCATTGAACATTAAGTCTTGCTTAGATTTATACCATGTGACACGGGCATGAATCCCCTTTTGAAATCTTACATACCGAACCTATTCAGTACTTTGTCTATATACACACTCTGACTTAGGCCAATGAGCTTTCTAGATCTATTCCTATAGATCTTAATTCCTATAATATAGGCAGTCTCACCTAAGTCTTTCATTGAAAAACATTTTTCTTATCCAAGACTTGACATTCTACAAGGTAAGAATGTTGTTCCCAATGAGTAATCTGTCATCTACGTATAGCACTAGAAAGACTACTACACTCCCACTGATTTTCTTGTCAACATAAGGTTCATCTTCGTTCTTTGATGAAATCAAACTCTTTGATTACTTCATCAAAACGAAGATTCCAACTTCGAGATGCTTGTTTCAATCCGTAAATGGACCTTTGAAGCTTACATACCTTATGTGAATTCCCCGGATTAACAAAACCTTCAGGTTGTGTCATGTACACATCCTCAATGAGGTTTCTAATTCAAAAAGGCTGTCTTGCCATCCATTTGCCATATTTCGTAGCCATAATATGCAGCTATGGCAAGGAGAATTCTCACGGACTTAAGCATGACTACAGGTGAAAAGGTTTCATCATAGTCTATACCATGAGTTTGTTTAAAACCTTTTGCAACTAGTCGTGCTTTGTAGGTAGGCACATTGCCATCCATGTCAGTTTCTTTTTTTCTTAAAAACCCATTTGCACCCAATAGTTTTTACACCATCAAGTGGATCAATCAAAGTCCATACTTGATTGTCATACATGGATTGCATTTTGAATTTCATGGCTAATAACCATTTCTCAGAGTCGGGGCCCATCATTGCTTCCTAGTATGAAGTGGGCTCATTTTAGTCTATGAGCATCACATCGCGATTGTTAGTAACGAGAAATCCATATCTCTTAAGCTTGTGACGAATCCTACCAGTCCTACGTAGGCCTTCAGTTAGTGGTTTAGGCTCAGCAACTAATTGCGAGTCTGATTGAACATCTATCATGGGTTCTATGCTAGTTTGTGGTTCTCGAACTTCATCGAGTTGAATTGTACATCCACTAGTTCCTTTAGAGACAAATTCTCTTTCTAGAAAATGACCATTATGAGCAAAAAACACTTTGTTCTTGGATCGGTTGTAGAAGTAGTATCCTTTTGTCTCTTTAGGATATCCTACAAAGAAGCATTTGTCAGATTTAGCTGCTAGCTTGTCGAACACTTGTCATTTAACATAAGCATCATAGCCCCATATATTTAGGAAAAAAAAAATACAAACTGGGATGTTTTCCATTCCATAACTTGTATGGTGTTTTTTTTTTTTAAATCAATTTTGATGGAACCCTGTTCAATATGAATGCAGCAGTTTCTAAGGCATATCCCCAAAATGATATTGGAAGATCTATCTGACTTATCATTGATCGAACTATATCTACTGAAATCATTAGTAAATCTGATGAAGTACTGATAACCTCCTTTAGAAGCAATGGTTAATAGACCACATACATCGATATGTATTAAGCCCAATAAATCAGTTGCCCTTTCATTGTCCCTAGTAAAAGAATCTTTGGTCATCTTGCCTAATAAATAAGACTTGCATATTTTAAATGATTTAAAATCAAATTAATCTAAAAATCCATCTTTATGGAGTTTTGATATGCGTTTCTCATTTATATGACCAAGATGATAATGCCATAGGTAGGTCATATTTAAATCATTGGATTTAAGTCTCTTAGTATTTATGTTATAGATTGATCCATTATCTGGTTTCAGATTTATAGCATAAAGACCATCATGTAAATAAGCATTTGCATAATACATGTCTTTATTATAAATGGAACATTTATTATTCTCAATAATAAATGTGAAACCTTCATTGTCTAAACATGAAACAGAAATAATATTCCTACTGAAAGCAGGAACATAAGAGCAATTGTTCAACACTAACAAAAGCCCATTAGGCAAAATCAATTCATAAGTTCCTATAGTTAAGGCAACAACTTTTGCTCCATTTCCAATTCGTAGGTTGACTTTACCCTTCTTTAAATCTCTATAACATAGATACTTGAAGCAGTAGTTTGATTACTCTCATTTTCCTCATCCAAGTAGAGTTTGCAGTTCCCCTTCCAGTGACCTGGTTCACTATAGTGGAAACAAACTCCTTCCTTAGGAGGTTTTTTTCGCCTTTGGTTTAGGTTTAGGTTGAGGCTTTGAACTTTTCATAACCTTAGCATTTCCCTTGCCTTTCTTCTTCATGCCCTTCCCATTTTGAACTATCAAAACATTACTAGGCTTCTACTTCTTGATATTAGCCTCAGCAGTTTTAAGCATCGAATGCAATTTAAAAATTAATTTATCCATGTTATTCATATTATAGTTCATGACAAACTGGTCATAACTATCTGGTAATGAATTTAGGATCAAATCAATAGCAAACTCTTGGCTTATAGGAATCCAAGGATTTCAAGATGATCAATATAACCCTTTGTCATTAGGACATGGTTACTCACTGATCCTCCTTCAGCCAGCTTGTAAGACTGTAGGGCTTGGGTAATCTCATACCATTCCTGTCTGGCCTGCTGTTGAAACATTTCCATAAGATAGACAATCATCTCATAGGCTTCCATGTTTTCCAGACCTTTCTGAAGTTTTAGACTCATGGTAGTAAGCATTAGGCATCCTACATCAAGATAATCATCATAATGCTTCTTATAAGCATCCTTTTGAGTTCTTGAACTATTAGCTAGAGGCTCTTGAGAGATAGGCTCATCTAGGGCATGTAGCTTCTTTTCTTTCTTGAGAACAATTCTCAAGTTTCTAAACCAGTCTAGAATATTGGTTCCAATCAATTTGTCCTTCTCAAGGACAAATTGCAATGATAATTTGAAGTGTTGTTTGTAGCCATTGATCTATGATTACTTATGCAAAGTTTATTTTAATAAATTAAAACTCCCACTAAATCAATAACCCTCATTATCAATGTTGTTGCATTTAATTATTACAATCTAGTGGGTTAAGATCCATATTTCACCTAACTCTAAGTCATCTTTGGCATGACGCTTAAAGTTAAGTTATTTAGGTAGGTAACTCTTTACCAATTACATCGCATGTAACACTTAGATCTTTTATGGGACTTTTTTACATCATATGTCCCGGCATGTTCAAATCCCATCTAACGCCTTGGGCCCAAAACCGTTTTGATAGCCTAAATAAGTCAAACCATATTAAACACATGAGTAACACCATTACCCATACTACCTTACTAAGATAAACTAATACACCCTGCTTTGGCAGAACCTACATTTTGGTGATCGAAGTCTTGACAGGTGTTTAATCATGAGTGGCATTAAACTTAAAATTTATTAAGGGATTTAATTATTGATATTCCATTTTTTTTATCACTTTAATGGATATTCAAGCATACATGGTAGTTAATATAGTATCGCATACATATACATACATCATATCTCATGATGTATCAACTTTATCAAATAAAGAAAAAGTGTCATAGCATGGCTCTTTATTTTACATTGATTTTCATAAGCCAATATGAAAATCAATGGTCCAATCCTAAGGTAAAAACCATCTTTATGGTCTTGAGTTGTAAATTTCTTGTATCTTCTTCACGATCCTTGTTTTTCCATCACCATGGATTAGGGAAGGTCTTCATGACATCTTCATGTCTTTATTGCAATAACAAAAAGATACAAAAGATCCTATGACTACTTGTAGAAAATAAATTACAATAAAATAATAGCGACACATAAGCCGAATTTATAATATTACAACCCATTTGAAAGAAAAGGAATAAAAACCTGCCAATCACATAGGTCTTAGGGCCATGCTATGCACAATACATGTAATATAAACACATAGAGAAGACATACACATATGTCACAATACTTCAAAAGCGTGTTTTATATTAAGAATTATTAATTAGAGTTTATTGAACTAAATCATGCACCTTGCAAGGGCTAAGGGGACAATAAATCCTTTTCAAATTAACATGAAAATTTTAAAATTCGATTTTTCTATAAAAATATTACTGCAGTTCATGAATTTTAATAAGATACTGTTCAAAAACAACATACCATATCCAATCTGAATTGAAACTGCTGTTCAAAAATTTAATCTAAATCAAACGAAAAAAATCCAAAATAGACGCACTAATATCAGCACAAAATGAACGTCAAATTGAGCTAAAAACAAAACAGATTAACAAACATTGAATTCAGACCCGCAATTCAGATGTCCAATTCATGGCTATTCACAATTTTTTTATTATTATTAAAAACAACATCTATAGATCAAGACTTGTCCAATACTCGTCCATTATCAAATATACAAACAGATCCAATCTGTTTTAAATTACAAGCTACCATTGAAAAATTAGGCATTTGCAATACGTAAACCAATTCTCGAGGCGCAGATGAACAGGACAGATCTATATCAGTCCTCCAAAGTCTTCACCATGGCGTGAATTAAAATAAATAAAATAAAAAAATTCCGAATGCAGATCTAATCCGCTAATATCCGATGAACAAGACATTACAATATCACGCATTAAGCCTCTAATTCAATTCTCATCCAAATAGACGTGTGAAAAAGGAAATCTAATTTTTTTTTTTTTATAAAAACTGTGATTTGAATAGGAGTTTGTATCACATAAGAGAACTGCATAATAGCTATTGAGAAAAACCCTTAAGATCCATTGTAATCAAATTACACATGATCTATTCAATCCCTCAAAGCAAGGTGCTCTAATAAAATTACAAATCCGAATTTGTATTAATTTAGTTCCTCATAAACTCAAACTGATTTCAAGTTAACATGTATAAAATCGTATTTCATAGCATCACATGCAGATCATGAAAGAAATTTCAATCTAATCAAAAGCACACGTGGCTCTGATACCACTATTGGGTTTCCATAGGATTTTAAAATTAAAAAAATCAAATCTTTCGTAGCGGAATTCAAAAAGAAAACCCTAACCCAATATCCATATGTATTGATTAGATTAAAACAAAACAAATAGTTTGATTTCGTACCTGTAAAAGCTTGAAACTTGAAATCAATTTGTAGACCGGATCTGTAGGTATCACAAATTCGTAATACCCTCTACGGTATCCACACGAACGAATACTCCTTCAAAAAGGATCCTACATGTGCTAGCGTGATCTAGAACACTTCTAGATAATATTAGGATTTTCATACAAGACTCTTCGTGTTTCTCTATTTTTAGGGTTTGTAGATTTTCTCAACCGGTCTAATATCGATAGACAAGTCGTTAACCCTAGAGAGATCTCTGTATGTGCCTTTTATACTAATGTCATTCTCACATGAGTAATGGGATTAGTGCCCCTTAATCTAATTAGGGATAATATTTCTTAAAATATAATTCTTACACATAACAACGTAATAATTTATTATTACTCTTAATAATAATAAATTATTATTCCTACAAGACATTAAATTTAGTCCATGATCCTTTAATTTATTATTATTCTTAATAATAATAAATTATTATTCCCATAAGACATTAAATTTAGTCCATGATCCTTTTAACTCGTTCTTTTGTGTGTGATCCTATAGGTTCATTTAATATTGACAGTTGACCTAAAACAATTTTAGTCAACAAAACATAAGTGGTCTCTAGCAAGACATTATGTTTACCCAAATTAAGTGAAGATCAGTAATTCGATTTTTACCTAATCCATAACTTATATCATTATCCTTTTGTCACATGAAATCTAGATTGAACATAAGGCATGGATAATGTCATCCTTATATCGTTCAATCTTATCATTTCTCGATTTCTAAGTGAACTGGTAAAAACAAATGAAATTGATCACACTATTAATTCATTTGAGCACGGCCATGCATTTCTCAATCTCATTTATCGAGGGGCCCAGAGATATCTCTTTCACAACGAGAGGGACAAATCCCATCTTAATCACTCAACTTCCTCTACATGATTTACATTATGTCCAATCTCAACCTTTATAATTATCCGGTTAAAGACAACGTTTGATTGAGTTGAAACTTAATATTCCTCATGTTGGAATCCATGGTGATTTTAGGTCTGAGGATATGATGACATTTTATTTTGAGAATCACTTATGATACTAATCCATATAGTGATCTCAAAGCAGGTCAGTCCAGTACATAGTTCTCCAACATGTATCTATGAGTTTGATTTGTATCTCCATACAAATAAATATCCCATGATTATCAATCAAACCTCATACTATATTTAATTCATTATTTTTCCCACAATAATGAGCATCTAGGGATATTTAGAATAATTAAATTATTCACGGATCCTATTATAGAGCAAACATGCAAACAAAATAATAGAAATATTTATGAATGATAGTATCCAGTAATTGGCTTAGGGCACGATCACCAACAAAGGTTCCATGGGAAAGCAAAGGGATAAGAACGGGTTAACCGATCTTGTTATATTGATCACATTATAATGCAATTACCATTGAAAAGGGCTCCAAAATGGCAACATCAAGCAAAAAACTCTAGTTGATCGAGAGGGTTTTTCTAGTAGCGAAGTTGAAATAACCATGAAATTTCCCTATCATATTTTATATGTATGTTATATAATTTAAACATGCTTTTGATATGTATTGAATATGATTTGTGTTCATGATGAATTATGTGTTTTATTATTGTGTTAAATTTCAAATACTCTAGAATTATTAAATGTTTAGTTCATAAAATTTAAATTGTATTAACATGTAAGAATTATATTTGGAATGCATAAAATGAGTAAATAGATCCATGCATGTAAGCCTCATGGTAGCATAATTCTTATACCTTAAAGGAGCTAAAGAAATTAATTAACTAAAGACAAACTTATTAATTAGTCTTTGATAAGTCATTAATTTCCCTTAATTCCTTATGCCTCAAAAGTCAAACCTTAAGATAATATCAACTTTATTATTGCAAAATTCGTGCACAAATTTCAGACCACCAAAGCATGCCTTCAAAAGCTTCAAAACCCCATTTTCTTCTCTCCAAAGCTCTCCCATGGATCTATATAGATAAGCCTTTCATTTTCTATATTTTTCACCCATCAAAGCATGCTAGAGGATCACAAAACCAAGGTCTAAAGTTCTTTGGTAAGTATGTGTTTCATGTCTTCAAAATGTGCAAGTTCATTGTTTTTTTTAGCAATAGATTTTAAGCTTAAATTTGTGTTTGAGGACTTATATGCTTTGTTGGTTGTATGAGAAGTGTTTTGTTGTTATAGGAGTTAGTTGTATATGTAGTATAAGAGATTAGAAGTGTTGAGAAATGCATATGGTTGATGACTAAGTGTTGGGTGTAGTGATTTGGGGTTTGAAGTATGATTTGTGTATGATGATTTGTGGTGGAGAGTTTGATGATTTGAGTTGGAGTTTATGTTGTTTGAATAATGTAATGAACATATAACAAGCTTTGGGAAACTTGGAATGAGTTTAAGAGAAATTTGGAAGTGTAAAAAACTTGAAAAACAGAGGAGTTTAAAAGAATTTTCGCAACCTGTCACAGAGTGTACGCCGGCAAAGTACGCTGGCGGTGTTGAAGGGTATGCTGCCGCGTACATGAGGAATTTCCGGTGTTGAAGATGCACTCGGGACCAGAATCGTCGACCTCTAACGCTGGCAAATTTTTACATTTACGCCGCCGGCGTTGAAGTCCGGCGTTGGTTTCCCTGTTTCGCAGCCTGTTTGTAATTTGGCCATAACTTTTTCATCCGACCTCCGTTTGAGGTGATTCAAGTTGCGTTGGAAAGCTAAAAAGAGATCTACAACTTTTGTTTTAAGATTTTACAAATTACAAAAGTATCAGTGCTTAAATTTCAATTCTTTCCAGCTGATACACTTTCCAACAAAGTTTAAAACTTATTGTTGTTTGCTAAAAGTTGTCCAAAGCTTGATAAATGGTCATTTAAGTATTTGTTGAGTATTGTATGATAATATATGATATCTAAATGCTATGTGATGATGTTATAATGATTTATTTGAATTTCTTTGGATGATTATACTAGAGCTTTGATGAACATATATACTTGAACTAAGTGTGAGTTTGCAATTATTTTTGTTACAGTGATTGATTCCCTTTCGGTTATTCCATTGACTCTCAAGCTAGTACAGGTACGCAGTGACTTGCTTGTATGTTTGTTAGGGTAGGCATACTTAAATTTGATATAAATTCTAAATGACTTAAATATTGCTTGAATTGCTTGTGTTTTTACCGTTGAATCCGGTCCGAGGAGCGGTAACTTATCATGATGCAATGATATGTTAGTGTAGGCGCTTAGGCCAATAGTCATGATGCAATGACTAGGCTCGGCGGATAATCGATAGGAAAATGTAGTAACTGAGCAACATTTACTTATTCTTGAAAAGAAATAGTATAACTTAATTCAATGTTTATGGGAGCATGTGAATTAAATTATATTATGGATTGAGTTAAGTGAAGTTGGGCAACGGCTATATAACCTATATGAGATTATTCTTTTCAGTGTAACGTTATCTAGGAGATATAGATATTCGGGCTATCTATATCAACCCCCTGAGCGTCGTGAGCGTTACTCAGGATCCCCAGAATCCCATGGCTTGTTCCGGAGTTTGAATACTCCAATGATGATTTGATCAATGATTTCTAATGAAAGATAAATAAAACATTAATGTTGCATTGCATTAGTCTAGGTATGATTGCCACTACGCTTTTGAGTGTTGTTGCTGTGTACTGGGCCTTTGGCTCACTGATGCTATATTTCAGGTATGACGATTGTTATGATGATATGGGCTATGGGTCGGATTGGGAGAAGTTTATGGATGAGTGGGGCGAGTAGGATCGAGTGCAAGATGGCAAGGAAGGAAAATTTTTGAACAAGTTGTGGTTTAATTTGTATTTTGTATTTTGAATAGAGGCTTGTTAGTTAAGCCTTGTTTGTATATAAAGACTTAAAGTCTATTTTTCTTGTTTTGTAAAACTTATGTAAGTTTTGTTGTGTCATGTGTTTGACACAAGATTGTAAATTATTTCTTTAAAAGTTCTTATGAATAGATTACTCAAGTGAGTAATCCTTTTAAAAAGTCTTTATATCAAGTTATAGTGGGATTAAACAAACAATTCACATAAATTGTTAGATTTAGGACAACCTTACATATAATATGAAAATATTATATGTGGTTGGGGACTTGACTTGCTAAATCTTAAGGATTGGTGGGTCGGGTCTTTACAAATGGTATCAGAGCGTGTTTATGTAAATTGTTTGTTTAACATAGGAAGACTTGACCTTAGATGCGGTGAGATTAGTACGGTTTGAGTTAGGATTTGCTTGAATGGTGTGTTATGTTTGAATGTTGTTTCATTTTTTTTTATTATTAACTAACTTTAAGGTTAATCTAACATTGCATTAATTATCACATGTCATGTGTATATTGTATGTTGTTTAAAGATGGATAGGTCAAGGAGAATTACTAGACAGACTTCAGATAGGGAGAATATGCCACCCTCCTCCTCAGTCTACTGTTCCAGCATCTACCTCATCTCCTACTCCAGCTGCTACTTCACTCCATCACCGGCTTCGGCCTCTACTACTCAAGATCCTCAACAACCACAAATGCCTCCTCCAATGCCTCCATATCCTCCTATGCCTCAAATGCCAGCAGGAGATACAAGTACTATGTTCAATTTGTTCCGGGATATGTTTGCAATGGTTCAACAGTATCAACAAATGATGTATCAACAACAACAACAATTCATGCAACAATATAATCCACCAAATGTGAGGCAAGAACCTAATGTGCGAGTGGAAGACCGATATGATCAAGTGAAGCTACATGACTTTGTCAAGCTAGTACCTGAGTTTGATGGCACTATCATGGATCCGACTAAAGCTGAAGGATGGATCATAGAACTTGAGAAAGCTTTTGCTGCTTGCCAAGTACCTGATGATAGGAAGGTCGATTAGCTGTGTTTGTGATGAAGCAGGATGCATATAATTGGTGGATGATGAACAGTGAAGGCTTTGCAAGACCGATTCCCTGGAATACATTCAAAGATGCTTTCTTCTTGAAGTATATTCCATCAACTGTGAGGGAACAGATGATTTCTAAATGGCTAAGTTTGAGACAAGGAAGCAAAACTGTAGACGAGTATTATGCGGAGTTTTGCAGGTTGCTAAGGTTTGCAGGAGCAAACTATAACGATGAAAGAATGAAAGTCCAAAAGTTCCAAGATGGATTAATATGGAATTAAAGAGCGAAGTCAAGAAATTTCAACTGATGACATTATCAGAATCTGTGGTTAAGGCAAGACTGTTAGAGCAAATATCAGATGATAAAGGGTTCAAAGGGACAGAAGAGCTACTTTTCTGGGCAAGAGATCAACCACATCGTATACTCCTTACCCAAGGTATGACAATGTTGATAAGGGTAAAAGACCATATATGGGGAAGAAGCCTAGTTCGGGACAATTTGTGAAGACTTCTATGTCTTCTACTCCTTTTGATAAGAGGTGTACTAGATGTTTTGGACCCCATGACTTGCTCAGTGTAAATGGGTTCCTGAAGCATGTTTTGCGTGTGGGGATGTAGGTCATCGAGCTTCTGATTGCAAAATCCAAAATTGAAGCCTATATTTTGTGCTTATTGCAAACAGAAGGACACCATGTGATGAATTGTAAGGAGAAGCCTAGACATGATGGTCCTAATGTTGGAAAAGGAACGACTGCTGCTAGAGTGTTTGCCTTACAACAGTATGAGAAAGCTCCTCCAGTGGATACATTAGCAGGTACCATAAAGATTGCAAATCATACTGCATATGCATTGATAGATACGGGTGCTACTCATGCGTGTTTAGCTGAGAACTTTGTGAATGAGTGTGGTTTGTGTTCTGAAGTGTTGCTTGATAGAATAATGTATTAATACTACTCTTGGGGTGCAAACTAAAGAACCATGTGTTTGTAGAAATGTTGATGTTGTGATTTCCAATGTGAACATGCCAATTGATATGCTGGTTTTACCTTTAACTGATTTTGATGCTATCTTGGGAATGAATTGGTTAAATTTGTATAAAGCTAGTATAGATTGTATGAAGGCGGAAGTGAGTTTTAATTTGGAAAAGGGTAAAGTAACACATGTCTTGGAGAGGAAAAGACCAGTTTGTATGTATACTATGGAATTATGGGAGAAGAGTAGTGAAGAGATTAAAGTGGATATGGTACCAGTGGTGAAAGAGTTTGTTGATGTTTTTCCTGAAGAATTACCAGGGTTACCGCCTGATAGAGAAATTGAGTTTGGAATTGAATTGATACCAGGGACATCACCGATATCTAAAGCTCCATATAGAATGGCTCCTACAGAATTGAGAGAATTGAAAAACCAGTTAGAAGAATTACAGAAATTGGGATTCATTCGCCCGAGTATTTCTCCTTGGGGTGCTCCAGTATTATTTGTGAAAAAGAAAGATGGAAGCTTAAGAATGTGTATAGATTATAGAGAGCTGAACCAGGTGACAATTAAGAACAAATATCCGCTTCCTCGAATTGATGATTTATTTGACCAGTTGAAAGATGCTGCAGTGTTCTCCAAGATAGATTTGAGATCTGGATACCATCAACTCAAGATTAAACAACAAGATATCCCCAAGACGGCTTTCAGAACACGATATGGACATTTTGAGTTCTTGGTTATGTCTTTCGGTTTGACAAATGCCCCTGCTGCATTTATGGACTTAATGAACAGAGTATTTAAAGATTATCTGGACCAGTTTGTCATTGTTTTTATTGATGATATACTGGTGTACTCAAGAAGTGTAGAGGAGCATGAACAACACTTGAGGCTAGTTTTACAAAGGCTAAGGAAAAGGAAGCTTTATGCCAAATTTAGCAAATGCAAGTTCTGGTTGAAAGAAGTGGCATTCCTTGGTCACATCATTACAAAGGAAGGAATATCGGTGGATTCAGAAAAGATTAGAGCTATTTTGGATTGGCCACAACCTACGAATGTTACTGAGGTGCGTAGTTTTCTGGGTTTAGCAAGCTACTATCGAAGATTTGTTCAAGGATTTTCAAAGATTGCTTCTTCATTGACGAAGTTGACTAGGAAACACGTGAAGTTCGTTTGGAATGAAGATTGTGAGAAGAGTTTCCAAGAGTTGAAAGAGAGATTAGTGTCTGCACCAGTCTTAGCACTTCCAGCTAGTGGAAAGGAGTTTGTCGTTTATAGTGATGCATCTATACAGGGACTAGGATGTGTCTTGATGCAAGATAACCGAGTAATAGCTTATGCTTCAAGACAATTGAAACCCCACGAGAGAAACTATCCAGTCCATGACTTGGAGCTTGCTGCAGTGATTCTAGCATTGAAGCTTTGGAGACATCACTTATTTGGTGAAAAATGTAAGATCTTCACCGACCACAAAAGCTTAAAGTATATCTTTACTCAAAAAGAATTGAACATGCGCCAGAGAAGATGGCTTGAGCTAATAAAGGATTATGATCTTGAAATTCTTTATCACCCGGGAAAAGCTAATAGTGTGGCAGATGCATTGAGCAGGAAAAAGCAAATGAATATGGTTACCATGGTTACAAATCAAAGAGAGTTGCAAGAGGATCTTCGAAGACTGAATGTTGAAGTTACTATGGATGAAGTTGAGATCATGTTGGCAAGTTTAATTCTACAACCTACCATATTGGAACAGATTAAGCAAGGACAACAAGAAGACCCAGAAAGCCAAAGTTTAAGAAGTGATATATTGGAAGGAAAGAAGAAGGATATGAGAGTAGACAATGAAGGGTCATCAGATTTAGAGACAGGATCTATGTGCCAGAGATTTATGATTTAAGGAAACAAATCATGAAAGAAGCTCATTCGTCTTCATATTCGATTCATCCGGGAACCACCAAGATGTATAAAGATTTGAAGAAAAACTACTGGTGGGAAGGTTTGAAGAGAGATATTGCTCAATATGTCTCCAAGTGTTTGACTTGTCAACAAATCAAAATTGAGCACCAAAGACCCGGAGGAGAACTTCAACCTTTACCTGTACCCGAATGGAAATGGGAAGATATCACCATGGATTTTATATCGGCTTTACCCAAGACTATTACTAAGTATGAAGTCATATGGGTGATCGTGGACAGATTAACGAAATCGGCTCATTTCATACCTTTGAAGGTTGGAGATTCCTTAGAGAAGATGGCACATATATATATTAAGGAGATAGTGAGACTACATGGGATTCCAAAGACAATTACTTCCGATCGAGATTCTCGTTTTGTCAGTCGGTTCTGGAAAAGTTTACATGCTGCCTTGGGTACTCAGCTTCAGTTTAGCACTGCATTTCATCCACAAACAGATGGGCAATCAGAGAGAACGATTCAGATCTTGGAAGATATGCTTAGAGCGTGTGCTTTAGACTTTGGCAATAGGTGGGATACTTATTTGCCACTCGTTGAATTTGCCTACAACAATAGCTTCCAAGCAACAATTCAAATGGCGCCTTATGAAGCACTTTATGGTAGGAAATGCAGATCTCCAGTACACTGGGATGAAGTGGGTGAAAGAGCTATTTTGGGTCCTGAATTAGTGCAACAAGCAATGGATAAGATTCAAGAGATAAAACAAAGATGAAGACGCTCAAGATCGATATAAAAGCTACGCTGACACAAGAAGAAGACCGTTAGATTTGAAGTTGGTGATCAAGTGTTTCTCAAAATCTCTCCAACAAAGGGTGTGCTCAGATTTGGGCTAAAGGAAAGTTGACTCCAAGATACATTGGTCCATATGAATTTTAGAGAGAATTGGACCATTAGCTTATCGATTGGCTCTGCCCCCGAATTTGTCGGAAGTGCATGATGTATTCCATGTATCTCAGCTCCGGAAATGTGTATCAGATCCTGATTCCATCATCTCTACATACCAACCAGAGATTCAACCGAATTTAAGTACAGTTGAGAAGCCGATCAAAATCCTGGAAAGAATTGATAAAGTGTTGAGAAGGAAGGTAATTCCTTTTGTAAAAATTTTGTGGACGGGCCAAACTGAAAGAGAAGCAACTTGGGAGCCTGAAGAGGAAATGAGACTAAAGTATCCCGAGTTATTTGAGTAGTAATTAAGGTAAGTTAAGTTTCGGGGACGAAACTTCTTGAAGGAGGGAAGAATGAAATAACCATGAAATTTCCCTATCATATTTTATATGTATGTTATAGAATTTAAACATGCTTTTGATATGTATTGAATATGATTTGTGTTCATGATGAATTATGTGTTTTATTATTGTGTTAAATATTCAAATACTCTAGAATTTATTAAATTTTAGTTCATAAAATTTAAATTGTATTAACATGTAAGAATTATATTTGGAATGCATTAAAATGAGTAAATAGATCCATGCATGTAAGCCTCATGGTAGCATAATTCTTATACCTTAAAGGAGCTAAAAACAAGGTTAATTAACTAAAGACAAACTTATTAATTAGCCTTTGATAAGTCATTAATTTCCCTTAATTCCTTATGCCTCAAAAGTCAAACCTTAAGATAATATCAACTTTATTATTGCAAAATTCGTGCACAAATTTCAGACCACCAAAACATGCCTTCAAAAGCTTCAAAACCCCATTTCTTCTTCTCCAAAGCTCTCCCATGGATCTATATAGATAAGCCTTTCATTTTCTATATTTTCACCATCAAAAGCATGCTAGAGGATCACAAAACCAAGGTCTAAAGTTCTATTGGTAAGTATGTGTTTCATTCTTCAAAAATGTGCAAGTTCATTGTTTTTTTTAGCAATAGATTTTAAGCTTAAATTTGTGTTTGAGGACTTATATGCTTTGTTGGTTGTATGAGAAGTGTTTTGTTGTTATAGGAGTTAGTTGTATATGTAGTATAAGAGATTAGAAGTGTTGAGAAATGCATATGGTTGATGACTAAGTGTTGGGTGTAGTGATTTGGGGTTTGAAGTATGATTTGTGTATGATGATTTGTGGTGGAGAGTTTGATGATTTGAGTTGGAGTTTATGTTGTTTGAATAATGTAATGAACATATAACAAGCTTTGGGAAACTTGGAATGAGTTTAAGAGAAATTTGGAAGTGTAAAATTAACTTGAAAAACAGAGGGGTTTAAAAGAATTTTCACAACCTGTCACAGAGTGTACGCCGGCAAAGTACGCTGGCGGTGTTGAAGGGTACGCTGCCGGCGTACATGAGGAATTTGCCGGTGTTGAAGATGCACTCAGGGACCAGAATCGTCGACCTCTAACGCTGGCAAATTTTTACATTTACGCCGCCGGCGTTGAAGTCCGGCGTTGGTTTCCCTGTTTCGCAGCCTGTTTGTAATTTGGCATAACTTTTTCATCCGACCTCCGTTTGAGTGATTCAAGTTGCGTTGGAAAGATAAAAAGAGATCTACAACTTTTATGTTTTAATATTTTACAAATTACAAAAGTATCAGTGCTTAAATTTCAATTCTTTCCAGCTGATACACTTTCCAACAAAGTTTAAAACTTATTGTTGTTTGCTAAAAGTTGTCCAAAGCTTGATAAATGGTCATTTAAGTATTTGTTGAGTATTGTATGATAATATATGATATCTAAATGCTATGTGATGATGTTATAATGATTTATTTGAATTTCTTTGGATGATTATACTAGAGCTTTGATGAACATATATACTTGAACTAAGTGTGAGTTTGCAATTATTTTTGTTACAGTGATTGATTCCCTTTCGGTTATTCCATTGACTCTCAAGCTAGTACAGGTACGCAGTGACTTGCTTGTATGTTTGTTAGGGTAGGCATATTAAATTTGATATAAATTCTAAATGACTTAAATATTGCTTGAATTGCTTGTGTTTTTACCGTTGAATCCGGTCCGAGGAGCGGTAACTTATCATGATGCAATGATATGTTAGTGTAGGCGCTTAGGCCAAAAGTCATGATGCAATGACTAGGCTCGGGGATAATCGATAGGAAAATGTAGTAATGAGCAACATTTACTTATTCTTGAAAAGAAATAGTATAACTTAATTCAATGTTTATGGGAGCATGTGAATTAAATTATATTATGGATTGAGTTAAGTGAAGTTGGGCAACGGCTATATAACCTATATGAGATTATTCTTTTCAATGTAACGTTATCTAGGAGATATAGATATTCGGGCTATCTATATTAACCCTCTGAGCGTCGTGAGCGTTACTCAGCATCCCCAGAATCCCATAGCTTGTTCCGGAGTTTGAATACTCCAATGATGATTTGATTAATGATTTCTAATGAAAGATAAATAAAACATTAATGTTGCATTGCATTAGTGTAGGTATGATTGCCACTACGCTTTTGAGTGTTGTTGCTGTGTACTGGGCCTTTGGCTCACTGATGCTATATTTCAGGTAATGACGATTGTTATGATGATATGGGCTATGGGTCGGATTGGGAGAAGTTTATGGATGAGTGGGGCGAGTAAGAATCGAGTGCAAGATGGCAAGGAAGGAAAATTTTTGAACAAGTTGTGGGTTCAATTTTGTATTTTGTATTTTGAATAGAGGCTTGTTAGTTAAGCCTTGTTTGTATATAAAGACTTAAAGTCTATTTTTCTTGTTTTGTAAAAACTTATGTAAGTTTTGTTGTGTCATGTGTTTGACACAAGATTGTAAATTATTTCTTTAAAAATTCTATATGAATAGATTACTCAAGTGAGTAATCCTTTTGTAAAAAAAGTCTTTATATCAAGTTATAGTGGGATTAAACAAACAATTCACATAAATTGTTAGATTTAGGACAACCTTACATATAATATGAAAATATTATATGTGGTTGGGGACTTGACTTGCTAAATCTTAAGGATTGGTGGGTCGGGTCTTTACAGAAGTAATTCCATAGTAGTAAATGCTCTCAATTGTAGTGCAACCTATTTCAACTATGATCCTCGAAGTTACAAATGCCATATAAAATCGAGCACGTTGACCTAAATATCATATAAGCCATATAATTTCTAACAAATACCGTAACCAATGATAAGCTCCAAATGGCATAGAAACTACTTCTCCTTCATTGTTATGCTCTAACAACAATCACATTGTTATAACTACAATTCACAATTTAAGGAATCCTATTTCAACTGAACAATATAAATAATATCTAAAACTTCTGATCCACACACCAATACAAGTTAAAAAACTTCTAAATCCTCTCGGTTACAACACATGAAACATCTACTGCCAACTACACGGATTTCCATTTAGAAATACCTTGATTACTTAACTTTTATAGTAGAATAGTAGAATAATTAAGATTTGCTGAATTCTTTTTCTTTACCTATATTTGAAATATGATGTTTGGAAATCCGTAAAACCAAATCTAATCTACATATATTTTAAACTTGGCTTTTGCATAGTTAGATCATGTTAAATATACACAATAAAACCAACAATAAAAATCAATCTTCCTTTAAAGCAAAGAGCTTTCTACCTCCGATGCCTTTTTTTTTTTTTTTTGTGGTGATCTTAAGTTAGATTCCATGGACACTTCTTTAAGTTCCTGGTTATATGGCATGTTAATTACCTTCACGCTTTAATTGGATGTCGTATTGATTTCTTTCACTTCCTACTTTGATGGATTCATAATATTTTTTACTTCTTGGACAGATGATGCATCCACTTCCACTTTGTGTACAACTAATCATTAACTGCTCAATATATGATGCAAACAAAAAACAACCTAAACCCAAATGAAAAGGACATTATTGCTTTTTGGACTAGGTTTAAACTATGAGGAAGGATTATAAGCTAGATAACTAAAATGGTAAGATTAACACCCTATATTAACTGCTGATGGTTTGCTTAACTAGCAGTCGCTTGTCAATCATCTAGTAAAGTCCATTTCCATAGCAAGAAGACAAACCATGCCATTGAAGGAATACACAATCCTGTTGCTTCATGAAAGGAATGAACCAAATGAAAGCATGTAAAGATAGGAAAAGTGCAACAATTTCTTACCAAACTTTTCGTTACCATTTCTCGTTCTAACAAACTACTTCTATTCCAATCAATTGGCCAAAGCTAACATGTACAATGTCTCTAGGGCGTACCAAGCCATAAATAGTTGGAACCATGTCTAACAATTAGCATATACTTTCCGGACCAGCTATTAAAGATTTTATAATTATGCATCCACATTAATCACAAGCATAATAGATCTGATGTGATAGACTTTGGAACCTCATGTAATCATACTACTTCTTTAAAAAACAACCTAGCAATAAATTGAGCATCAGTAGTCTTCCTACAAGGAATGAAGTGGTCCATAATAGAAAACCTATCAACCATAACAAAAACAGAGTCAGCACCTCATTGGGTACAAGGCAAACCCAAGATAAAATTCATGGACAGGTCCTCCTAGATGTTCTCAGGTACTGGTAATGGCATGTACAACCCATTGTTTTGAGACTATCCCTTCGATGTCTCGCAAACATAGCATCTCTGCATAATCTTCCTCACATCCTTCCTCAACTAGGGCCAATAATACCTATCAGCCACTGCAGCAATAGTTTTATCTCTCCCCAAATGGTCCTCTTCCATGTAAATCCCTAACCAGCTTCTCTCTCAATGATGATTTAGGGATACATAGTTGGTTACCTTTCATCAAATAACCCTCATGTATGTGATAATTACCATGAGGCTCTCTGGTGTTACACTTCCATCAGATCTTCTTAAAATCAGGATCCCCCGCATAGAGTCCTTTCATCTGCTCAAACCCCATAATCTCAGTACTCATCATTGCTAATACATATGCCCTCTTACTTAAGGCATCAACCACTTTGTTTTGAGCTCTAGATTTGTGTATCAATTTAAATGGAAACCTTTGTAGAAGTTGGATCCATCTTGCATGCACGTTTTTACTTATCTGAGTCTGGTTACTCAAATGCTTTAAACCTCCACAGCCTAAGTATAAAATAAATTCTTTTCCTACCAAATAGTGTTCCTACACTCTTAAAGCTCTCACAACTGAGTAGAATTCTTTATCATATTTTGACCAGCTCCTCCTAGCATCACAAAGCTTCTCACTAGGGAAAGCAACCAGTCTCTTTTCTTGTGATAACATAGCTCCTATTCCTACTCCACTGGCATCACAGTCTACTTCAAATATCTTCTCAAAATCATGAACCACTAATACAGGAGCACTACAAAGCTTCTCCTTCAATACAGCAAAACTAGTCTGCGCTTCCTCACCCCGCTAAAATCTTCCCTTCTTTAAACATCCAATTAAAGGAGAAGCAATAGTACTGAAGTGCCTAATCAATCTCCTATAAAAACTCGTCAACCCTAGAAAACTCCTCAACTTAGCCACATTTCTGGGAGTGGGCCACTCCTTTATAGCCTTCACCTTTTCATCATCTACCATTATACCATCACTAATAATAATAAAACCTAAAAACAATAGCCTCTTCACCATAAAAATGCACTTCTTCGTATTTCCATGCAATTTATTTTCCAGTAGCATAGTCATAACATTTCTAAGATACTCAAGTACTCTCCCTCAAACTTACTATAAATCATAATGTAATATAAAGATAAATATTTTATAAAGAAGGGCAAGTTTGTCATTTGTTATAAAATAAGAGCGTTCTAAGGTCAACCCTAATAAATGAAATATTATTATCAACCCTCACATTGATGATGGTCAACAAGTCTTTAAAAATAATAAATCTTCAATAAATTATGATAAAGGGCAAAAGTTGTCATATGTTGAAAAATAAGAGGGTTTTATGGTCCACCTTAGTATTAAGTTGAGGGTTTTATATATGATCTAGAGATGTTTGAAGAATAGCTTTTGATAAAGAAAAAATAAATAAATTAGTCTCTAGGCTGCCTCCTGGGGAATCTACGCCGCCGGCATAGGATAGGAACAATAGCATTTTTCTTAACACTGGGAGGAACGCTGCCAGCATTCACTAAGGTTCTATCTCAACACCGGCATGAAAGCCGCCGGCGTAGGATAAGGATTTGCCAGCGTATGAAGGAAGAATTGAAATTCTGGGATTCAAAGCCCCGATGAATGGTGCCAGCGTTCATGTGAATTTGCCAGCGTATGGTGTACGTCGACAAGATCTGTAAGTATGCCGCCGGCGTAGGGCCGGCATATGACCAAATTTCTATAAATACGAGACGCGAAAAACATTTTCGACAGATTTTTCTTTATATCATTTCTTCTTCGTGAAAGAGAGTTTTGGAGTATTCTTAGAGATTCGTGCTTGGAGAATCATTGGGCGTGTGTTTTTGATCCAAAGTAAGTGATCTTAACCTTCTCATTTGGATTATATATAAATTTATATAAGTTATTTAGGGTTTGGTTGAATTTTCGCATGAAAGTTTTTGGAGAAAAAACCCTAGCACGTATGAGATCTGTGAATTGGAGAATGTAAGACGAGTTTTAGTGATTCAAAATAGTAAGTAAATTTCCTCTATTATGGATTCCAACAAAATACGAGTTAAACAATCCTTATATGTTCTTTATATTATGCGAATTAGGGTTTTGGTGAAAATATTTGGTGATTGTGGAATTTTGTGCGGTTCCTTGTTATTCTTGAGGATAATTGTGAAGTCTGATCGGAATAGACTGTGCAATAAAGGAGATTTCTAAATCAGGTTAGTGTAGATAGGTTGATTTATATTAAGTTTGATCTATCTATGAATGTTGGTGATTTGATATATGTTAATATGCTACAGGTTGAGATTTGGAGTTGTTGTTTGATATCGGGTTTGGGAGTTTGAGAGTTTGGTAGTAGTGGCTGGTAGTGTTGTGGTTTGGTTTTTTAGTAGTTGTTGACGGTTGTTTTTGAAAAGTTCAAGTTATCTCCTGAATATAAAAGGTACGACCAATCCATTGTTTGATGCATGTGCTTGTAGATTAGAATTTTTGTGAATGGATGTAGGAACAGAATTGCATAATGAACTTAATAAATATTCGGCTTAATAATTGCCTGTCTGGTTGTGGTTGGCTTTGACTAGTAGAGACCTCGCAGACAGTGATACTAGTAAGGCACCCTGATGATCTTAGTGTGAGGTTGTCCCGAGTGGACTCGTGCTAAAATATGATTCCGATAGAATTTAGGTGTTCAGGAATTGGGATGTTTGGGGGGTACCCACTCATCCATATATGTATATATGATTACTTATTTTCAAAATCAGTTGGTTGTTTTTAAAGTAGAGTATGAGTTACTCTGAGTTCGGAATTTATGTATACTGGATTATGAACTGTGTTGTTTTGATGGACTAAAATAGACAATAAACTATTGTATGCATTTAGTTCTGTTGCACTTATTTATACATGTTGTATGTGCATAACCTTGCTTGAATTGGATTGGATATTATCGTACTGGGCTTCGCCGCTCATTCTGTTATATTTCAGGTGCAGGTGATGATAGTGTGATATATGATCTATCGGGTTTTGATATCATCTATGACGATGGCGATGGCGTTAGTGGTCCTGACTACCCTGCTGATGACTAGTTATATAGTCATAGATGACATAGGATGGATCAAGGAAGACTTTTTATGTCTGGTTGTTATTCAATATTAGACTCATGTTTATGTTCATTGGATTTTCAGTTGTATCTGGAGTTTTATATGTGGTAATAGTTTTAGGGAATGGTTTGACTTGTTGACCTGTAGTTACGTCAACAATGTCCAGTTTTCTGATTATGGAGATTATATTCTTATTGGATGGTTTATTTATGAGGACCATATGTCTTCTTTTATACCTTGTGAGTTATACAGGTGTTATTCTTATTTGTGGAAATTAAATCCTTAGCATGTCCTATTAAGAGAGAATACGTGGCGGGTTGTCATGCCATCAGGTTAGGGTGTTACACATAATATCGTCAAAATAAACCATGCAAAATCATATAATGAATGGTTTTAATACCTGATTCATAATCCACATGAAAGTACTAGGAGTGTTGTTGAGGTCGAAAGGCCTCACAAACCATTCATAGTGTCCCTCCTTAGTCTTGAAGGCTGTCTTCCATTCATCCTCGGGTCTAATCTTAATCTGATGGTAACCACTCCTTAGATCTACCTTAGAAAAGACAATAGCTCCACTTAGTCTATCCAACATGTCCTCCATGTGAGGAATGGGGAATTTGTACCCAATAGTGATTTTGTTGATAGCTCTACTATCAACACATATTTGCCAACTATCGTTCTTCTTAGGTGTAAGCAGTATAGGCACAGCACACGGACTCAAGCTGTCCCTAATAAATCCTTTCTGTATTAATTCCTATAACTTCTCTTATAAGATTTCTATCTCTTTAGGACTCATCCTATAGTGTGGCAGATTGGTGAACTAGCCCTAAGCACCAAATCAATTTGATACCTCCTCCATGCACTCTGACACCTTAATACTACTCTCCTCCTCTACTTTCACGACATTCTTCACCACCAAAGCATGCACCACCCTAGACTCCTTAATAGTCTCCTCCATCTTCTTTCCTGATTGAGTAATAATTAGGAAGGAACGCTTCTCAGTCCTAGCCTCCCTGGAATGATTTGTCACCTTAAGGGCTAACAAATTGTATTTTACACCACCCTTCTCCAGCCTATACAAATTCTCCTTCCTAGCATGCTGCACATTCAGATCATACTACCAGGGTCACTTGAATAACATATGACAGGCATCCATGTCTACTATATCACAATAGACGTCATCTTGGTATTGGGCAATAGAGAATGGCACTCGACACGTCTCTTTCACATCTATTCTCTCGGTAGACTTTATCCACCCTATGACATAGGGATTAGGATGTTTTTCAATTGGAAGCTACAACTGATCAACAACCACCCTGTTAATTATATTCCCACAACCCCATTGTCCATAATTAAATCGAACACCCTTCCACCAATGGTGCACCTAGTGCGAAATAACTAATGTCGTTGTGTGTTATTCTCTTGTTTAGGCGCCAACATCATTCTCCTGATGACATATGTTGGCTCAACACCTTCATCTTCACCCTTGTAAACCTTATCATCTCCATCAGGTTCACAAATTTCTTCTTCCTCATCTCGCTCTACTATATTTACACGTTTCCTATTTGGGAATTCATTGGGCCTATGTCTTGTTAGATATAGCAAAAAACATTTGCCCATGATAGGTTTTGCATAAGGGTTGTTTTGCTTCGGGGTATCCTTAACCTCAATAGGTCTTTTACTAGTAGCTCTGTCATTTCTCTTTTCACCACTCACATTCTGCCTCTCCTCTTGACCTTTATTTTTATCAGTCATGAATATGCTATTTCTTGTGCCCTCAACTCCACACCTCATGTTTCCCCGTTTAAAGCGACAATTCTTTTCCTATATCATCATCTCTACCATAAGGACCATATTCTTCGTTTCGTTCAAACTCATCACATTTACCCTGATCTTGTCCCTAATATATAACTATAACCCGTCAACATACCTAGCCATCTACTGCCCTTCTCTTTCTCTCAAATCATTCCTCTTAAAAAATCTCATAAATTCAGTCGTATAGTCATGAACAAAACATTAACCTTGGTGACATCTCTGGTACTTCTGAAGGAGGATTTTCTCATAGGCGGGAGGAAGAAAATTCTGTTCTAGCAATTGCTTCATTTGGTACCATATTTTCACTGGCTACCTTCCCTCTCTTTATCTCCTTTTCTGCAACCTCTCCTACCAAGCAAAGGTTCCTCCCTTCAATCTGCATGCAACTAATCTCACCTTACGATCCTTTAATATCTCCATATAGTCGAAAAATCGATCTACCTCTACCATCCAATCTAAAAATTATTCTATATTCATATTACCATTAAAACAAAGGATATCTACCTTTAAAAGGAACTCCCAACCATCACTTTGATCGTAACCATAATGATTCCTCCTATACCTACCACCACCGTCATTACCACCTCTCCTCTACGACTATCTCTCATTATACAATAATTCATTCTTCTCCTTAGATTCCTCATCAAGAATCTATACCCATCGATTTACAGAGGCAGGTCGATTGGTTAGACCATCATAGGCTCCTCTTACCCCTGGTCATCCCATACCAATGTCTCTACCTTCATTGACAACCTTTGCCAATGCGTTAAAATGCTGGACCAAGTCCTCAAAAAGCTCTTCAACTCTTTGGATTCTCTGATCCATGGCATCGTTCATCGCCTTAGGAACCTTAGTCCCTCGAAATCCTGTATCATGGACATCGCCAAGAATACGATTGTTGTCAGCACCTTCGCCTGACGACATCTTCATAGGATTCTAACTTGACTGTGATACCAAATGATGCAGCACGAAAAGTGTAATGATAAACGTGATCAACACACCGGTTGAATTCATAGGAACTCAATTGCAAATAAGCAATTAACAAAGAAAACTCTCTTAAAGATTGTATTTCAATAACATAATAATGTCTAGATCGGAAGAAACTAGTTTGAAACTATTTATACTATGAAATAAGAGCCCTAAAAAGATAATTCATTAAAGATATAGACAAGATATAGGTTGCTATAAAGCTAGTAGCTTTAGAACCAGCCTTACAAATTCATCACTTGCTGGACACTAAGAAAGTCGGCCCAAGGTCGGCAACTCAGACCTCCAAAGCTGGCGGCTTATTGTTGGCTTACGTCAATCTTCACAAGTCATCCTTTCAAGGCCGATTGCCTTTGCTCCCACATCTCTTGAGATGCCTCTTCGATGATTCTAACTTGTTCAAATATTCCTCAGCTAACTCAGTTGCATCACATAGTCAATCGAAGCGGCCACGGTTAATTTAAAAAAAAAAAAGCCTCCACCAACCCCTTAAAACAACAGTAACAATGCTCATTGAAACCTCATCATATAATGCTTCTTTTTTTTCCAAACACATCCCTGCTGCACATATAGGGATGGACATGGGATAATATGAGTAGGAGGTTAAATCTTAGTTAAGTTATTATTAAGCTTATTAATATGTATCTGCTTGCTATTATAATTATATTACATCTTATATATCTATATCTATAAGAATTTCATTAATGCTTTCACTATTATATTTTCCAACTTTGTAAGGATAAAAAGAACACTAAAAAATAATTAAGGGTATTTAGTGTATTTGGTAAAATATTGTGTATATTTTACTTAAAAATTAATTACCAATTAAAAATAGAATTAATATATGATATAATTAATATTGTTAAGAAATAATTTTAGCAATAAATCATAATATTTGTAATGTAAACAAGGATGAACGCATGATTAACAAGTAGGGGGCATTATTAATATAATCAAAACAATTTCTAGAAACTATAAAAATCTGATTCACTGCTCTTTCCTATCACAAATTCATCTATGGTATGATTTGTAATTTTTTTTTTTGGTAAAATTACAAAAGCATATCATATGTTTTGGATCATTTGCAAAGAGATTATCAGATTTTTTTATGTTCTTACAAACACATGACTTGAATTTAAGTATCTTATGTTAAATAAATAAGGAGACATATGGATGATTTTAAATTAACTTAACTAATAAAATAAATAAATTTTTTAAAATTGCAGAGAATTGGAATAAAAAGAAAACAACTAAAAATAAGGAAAAATAAAAAAAAAAGAAAATATTGGAAAGCACTTTGAGATTTATCTTCAGAAAAAAAAAATGCACCATTTGCTTGCAAACCAACAACACAAGTATCATTGGGGAATAAAATCGGAATTCATAAAGGAAAAAACAAAAAGAGAAGAAGGTTTTTAAATCAGAACCTGCGGGAACAAAAACCAACCGGCTCCTCTTGATCAGAAGTTTAAAGCATTATTGCTTCACTGAAGAGACGTACCAATCGCAACTTTATTATAAAACAAAAGAAATTTTTCTTAGGTAAATTTATTATAAGTAGCTTGCTTGTCGATTCCGAGAGAGCTATAAGTGTGGCAGATGAGCTGGAGTGCAGAAGATGAAAAGAAGCTTGGAGAGTAAAAGATGAAGAAAAGCATTCCCATCCCGCGCGCCGCCCCCCCCCCCCCCCCCCCCCCCCCCCCAACCCAATAAAACAGTAATTTAAAAAAAAAAAAATTCTAAGTGATTTTGTTCTTTGGTGATGCTTGATGTTCAAATGGTTTTGATTTTTCCTGGAACGAATCTTGTTCTGCTTCTCCAATATCTTTTTTTTTTTTTCTTTTTAATTTTCTGTTTATTTTTCTTACTATTCCAATTTTATGTATTTTTAAGATTATTTATTTATTTCTTTTATTAGTTAAGTTAATTAATAATAGGATTACCTAGTGAAAATCTGTCACACGTCTCTTTTTGTAATGGACACAATGTCGTCTCAGATCATCTATTTGCAAATGGCCAAAAACACAGATTACATTTTTTTTTAATTTTTCTATTTTTTTTTCATATTATTTCTCTCCATGTAAATCAAAGACAATCGGCAATAAATTTTGTTTTTTTTTATTCCGTATGCTTTGCTTCAAGATTTTCATAGAAAAAGAGAGAAACAACAAGTGAGAAAATACATCATAGATTTCTATAACCTGTTGCGTATGAATGTAATGAAAATAATATATGTATATGTTGAGGGATGTTGATAATAAAATATTGTATTTGAATATTGAAAAATTTATGAGTTTTTACTGCTGTTTTTACTGTTAAAATATATCTTTTGCTCTTGAAAAAAAAGCTTTTGTATTTCTATACTCTCTCTCTGTAGAGAGATTAGTAAGAGAGAGGAAAAAAATCCCATAAAAAGTTATCATCAGTTTTCGCAACCTATAATTGATTATAGAGTTGTTCATTGAATCGAACAAAATCGAACCGAACCGAACCAAACCAAACAATAAAATACGATTCTTTTATATTTCGGTTTAGTTTGTGGTTCAGTTCAAAAAGAGTCTAAATACTTACGAATTGGTTTGAGAGATCGAACCGAACAAAACCTTTTGAACTCGAACTAAACCATTTCATATTAAAAGGAAAGAAAAAAAAGAGCCATTTTATTTATTTATAACTCTTAAACATTACATATGAGGCTCAGATGTAATATTTCACTCTAATATCACATATGTATGTAGTATGTTAGAATAAACTTGAAATAGAATTATAATGCTGAATTCTAATAATATTCTAGTATTTAGATACATCTTTGAAAGTGAACTAAGTAGGATTTTAATTTATAGATTTGTAGGAGAAATCGTGATTATGCTCTAATTTATGAAATTAAATTTTTAACCACATTAATGTTATTTATAAATATAAATGTCGTGTATAGATATATTTTACATAATACATCATTAAATGTGTTATATATTTAATAATATTAAACAAGTAATATTTTACTCGTCTCAAAAGTTTTCCAAGATGTTTTCTTATTTTATTAATTTTAAATTCTTCCTAAATCTAGTAGACATGCATCAATTTAAAATAAAGTAGTATAATTGAATTTAGAATATGTACAATCATTTAATTGGTACAACAAAAATTTAAATATATTATACGGGAGGAATGTTATAAATAAACGTAGAATTAATGTAAAAGAATTATTTTCTTTAGTTAATGTTATAGATTTATTAAAAAATATATTACTTTAAATTCGCATTGAAAAATACTTTTAATACAAGATAATCTGTATATATAAACTTATTAAATACATGACATGATATAATGATAAGTAACTTAATTCTTGCACAACGTTCCTCAATCTAAATATATTTTCTTTTCTTGAGAACTCAAATGACTATTAATATTAATTATTGAAACTAAATGCGTTAAAATGTGGTTTGAACCAAATCGAACTACATTTGAAGCGGTTTGGTTCAAAACCTTAAATCGTTAAAAAGCGGTTCAATTCATTAAGTGTTTGAATCGAACTGTTTCAAATGTGGCTCGGTTTGGTTTGGTTCGACCCTTGAACAGAATCAAACCGAACCATGAACACCCCTAATTGATCACATAGGTTTTCGCATATACTTTCAAATGGTGTGGTCAGTTTTGGCATTTGGATTCGAAAAATAGGTAAAAGATTATATTTTGTTTTCAGAGCACCCAACATGCAACTTTATAGCATGATTTACTTTACATTATGTGTTCTCATAAGTTCAACATGATTTCCAAACATATAAATATGACACCCTAATAATTTTTGTGTGATGTTTTCATGAGTAGAGTTGCACTTAGATATGATTATAGGTAAATCTAGGATTGGATTCATGGATATTGAGAAGTATCCAACGTCGTATATGTATAAATTAAAGATATATGTGATGTCAAGATATTGAGTCATCATTGTGTTACGTGATGGACCTAAGAGAAAATATAATAAACGGCTGTATTTTGCATTATTTGAATACTTATGCATGTGATTGAATTGAGCTTACTTATACACTTCTGTTTGTGGCAATATTGTGTTGGGCTTTGACTTACTATTTTCTCTTTTTTCAAGTTCAGCTATTACTTCTTGCATGTTTGACCCCTCTAGATATGGTGTGGCCACAGACTATGAGGATGACACTAGCAATGGCAACTCTCTAGCTAATGAATAGATTAGCTACTTAACTTTGGAGGTAGTACTCCTCAATGTTGTATTCAGTCATGAATTTTGTATTTTTTTGTATTACTTAATCTAGTAGGTTAGATTATTGAAAGAACCCTCTTATGCTAAATATGGCTAATTATGTCTATTGATGGAACTCATTCTTGTCCATCACTTAAATCGGTTATATTGGTACATGTGGGTCGTAGTGCGTTGGTTTGTGAATATGCTAAATACTTAATCTTGTGGGAGTATCCATTTATATGTGTATGTGGATTGGAATTAAGAACGATATTTAATTATGAATGTTAGCAGATTTTGAGTCTTAGCATATCATTCATAAAGAGTAGACACATAGTGGGTTGTAGATGATCCTATATATAGAGCGTTACAGTAGCATCCAAAGCCTTATTGATAATTACATACAGACTGGCTTCAACAATAACTTATTATTAAAGCCTATAGCACCATCTTGTATTTCAGATTCATTGCTTTGATTCCTCGGCACCTCGATAATATTATATGTGCTTGTATATTAGTAACGATAGTTGTCATCGTTACGTGACAGCCTATAGTGGTGCCGAATGCGCTCGATACGGAAGTGGCATGATTTTCTGAGGTAACTTTGGTTGTGCCCACTATATTTGAAGGTGGACAAGCGGACTTAGAAGGAAGAAGATTATGTAAAGGAGGTAGTAACATATATCGATGATTTGATGGAAAAGCCTTTGCCTAACATTCATGTATCGCACTTCTTAGCTATATGAACGTCAAGGATGTTGGGGCTTTTGAGGAGAAAGCAGTTGAGTTTAGTATGAAAGAGGTAGATGATCTTATTTTGATTTTTTTCTCCTGCGATTTTGGTATGTTTTCCATTGATCTTTTGTTGGTAGATTAATTTTGCTATGTTTGATGAGATGATATATTTTAAATATTTGATTGTCATATTAAGTCTTGCTTCTTTTTTTAAATTAAAATTGGTAAAAATATGCTTCTAAACACCCTTTACAATAATTTTATCCTTTTAAAAAAAATATCAAAGAAAAGAAAAAATAAACATAATTGAGTGTTAAGGACATTCAAAACCTATGAAATAATTGACTACGTTAGTGCAGATGTCCAAAGTTTGAAAAGGATGGAGGAGGTAGTGTTCTACAGGTGGAAAGTGATGATGATGTAGTCAATGTCAGTGACAAGAGGTGGGGTCTGTCCAAGTAGATGTCGTCTGAAATAGAATGTGGACGGAGCCCGGCTTGACAAAGATAGAAAGGGTTCTTTGGATAGCAAGAAATAATAAACGTGGGTAAGTTGTGATGGCCTTCTGATCAGGGGCTATCCTGGTTCAATTAACTAGTTTATCATCCTTTTTATTAAACTAAACTAAATTGATGAGTTTATTAATATTTTAATTTGAAACTAGTCTATTATTAATTATTAACCATCATAACTGTCACACCCCGTCTCCTCAGGCGACGACGATATGATGCCAGGGCAGGCAAACCCACCACTGGCCCCCTAGTGGTGGTAATGACCGACACCACCATTGCATCATGGTGACCCCAACCAACGCATGCCCCAACGGATACCACGGGCACTATAGGTATTGTTACCTTTAGGCAGAGTTGAACCCAGTCTGCAGCCTCTAGGATTCGAACTCTTGACCTAAGGCTTTTACCTGCCCCAAAGGCAGCACCTCTTACCAGTTGAGCTGCAGCTCAATTGGTGAAAAGTGTTGCCTTTGGGGCAGGCAAAAGCCTTAGGTCTGGGGTTTGAATCCTAGAGTCTGCAGACTGGATTCAACTCTGCCTAAGGGTAACAATACCTATAGTGCCCGTGATACCCTGCGGGGCATGAGTTGGTTAGGGTCTCACCTGAGGGTGGATGTCGGCCATTATCATTAGGGGGCCTGTGGCAGTTGTCTGCCCTGGCATCACATCGCCGTCGCCTGCGGAGGCGGGGTGTGACAATAACGGTTAACTATTTTTTATGTTAGTTTTTTTTCAGTTTTTAACCATTCAAAATAATGGTTAACACAAAAGTTGTGATTAACTGAATTTTCGATTACAACCATAAAAAATTAGACAAGTTTATTTTATAATTACATTCATAAATTGAAAATCAACAAATCAAGAATGTAAGTTCAATTTTAGTTCATAAGACTTAAAAATTCAATACCAATATCACACAAATTAAAACTTTACGTCTTCTTCATATTCTAAATTACAATGCAATAATTAAAAACTTATTTAAGATATAAGTTATATCTATTTATATTGTTGAAATATTAATTATGTTTATATTTTATATATACATATATTTTCAAACTAGCTAATCAAAACTGTTAATGTTTATTGGTTACAAATTGAAACTAAAATGGAATGCTCAAAAAATGAAAACCTCTAACCCTAAATCCAAACTAATGAACTGATGAATCATATTTTTTAGATTGATATTCCGGTTTTGATTTTATTTTCTTTTTTGTTTCATCGGTTTTTTTCACGCCCCTACGCCTCACAGGGGTAAACATTCTTAATGCTGAAAAGGTTGAGGCTTTGGCAATTATGAAACGTGTGGAAATGTTTTGTGACATAGGTCAGAGCTAGATTATTGTCGAATCTCATGCTTTAAATGTTGTTATCATAGAAATACGATTAGAGAGAGTTGTAGATTGGTTGCTCTAAATTAGAAAAGAGGATGTGTTTCTTTAGATTGGTGGGCTAACATCCTATTGAGACATGATTAAGGTTTGGTTCCAAACTGGAACCACCAATTTCATGTTATGAGGTAGTTTTTTTAGTCTAAAATCGGATTAAACATTGAAAAAAGAAAAAAAATTATATAAAAAGTTGAGAGTAATATTAAATATATAAATATAAATGTTTAAACTATTCCATTGGAATAGCAAAACAAATAAATATAATTTAAAAGTATATGTAATTTAATTTTATAAATTTTTTCTAAAAACAAAATCTTTTTCCTTAATAATACCAAATTACTTTTAGTATTGTAATTTTCTTTTTTAACTTTTGGAGCATTCTTTAATGTTGTGTTATTAATGCTGCAATTAATATTGGATGTCTTTATATATTGATAGGCGTGCATCTTAAATAAATTAAAAAGATTGATTAAATACATTAATACCTTTAGATTCCATTATTATTTTAAGTTTTAATAATCTTATTGAAAATAAAATTCATTTGTTGCACCTCTCTCTCACACCCAAAGGTCTTTTCACATATTTGTTTGCTTTTACTGTTTGTTTTGTTTCTGTGTGTGTGTGTGTGTGTGTTTTTTTTTTTTTTATTAGGCTGATCAGGACTCGTCCACCGACGAAATAGAACCGTACTGTGGGACCGGTTCATGCTATAGACCCCACCCGTGCCGATATTTCTTGTGACTCGTCTGTCTCGGTAGGTTGCAAAAGCAATGCCTTTTGAACGGAAACAGGGACCCATTCCGTATAATTACAAATTATATGCTACCATATAAATAATAACATATAAATAATATAATGAGTAGCTTTAAAATAATCATTATTTATATATTTATGTGACAAAAAATTATTGGTAATTACACAACCTTCAAAAATGACTATGCCAATTTTTCCTTTTAATTTTTTTCTTTTTTAATTTTTTATATTTTTATTAAATATTATAAATAACATATATATTTAAAATGCGTTCTTTCATGTTATTAACACAAAATTAAAAACCACATACCAATTCTTTGTTAAATATAAAATAAGGATAACTTTTTGTTTCCCTTTTTTTAATTTATTTTTTGACAAATGCCAATGGCCTAAAGAATACATGGATAATCATATATTATTTGTTTTATAATGTAATAAATGGAGAATCAGTAGACGTTGCACTTAAGAATATAAAAATGAAGAATATCAGATAAAGTCAATGGCCAAAAAAAAAAAAAAACAAAGGAAAGATGTTTTTAAGAGTATTTTTCATGCCCTAGGATCTATATTTTTTAGGCCTTCACCACCGTAATTGAAATTTTATGTCTCACCGTTACAGTGATGTCTTTTAACTTCTTAGGATATTTCAAGGACCTCAAAAAGTTGCCGTGTGAAGCTAAATTTTTTACAAATGTCAAAGTTGAAAAATCATTACAAGAAAATTAATATTTAAAGATAAAAAAATTTTAATGAAAATTTAGTAAAAGAAGTTATATTTTTATAAAAATAATTAGAGACAATGATTTTACAACAGAAATTTTATCTATAAAGCTCAAATTTCTTGCAGTATATATATATAGTGTTATATATCTTTTTTAATGTGATATATATAAAAAGATGAGGTGACACCTGGAGATTTCAAAATAAAAGATTTCGAATAAACTAAAAAGGTTATTAAGAAAGTGATGTATTTAGATGTATTTAGAAAGCTAACATAATACCCATGAATTGTAACGTCATATTTGATATGCAGGAATGATTTGGAATGGAATCACGATTCTAGATTTCACTCCATTTTTCATATTTAGATGCACTTTTCTAAGCTGGAATCGTGATTCAATGGAATTGATAATTTCAGCTTTGAAAAAAATTCAATTCTACCTTTCAAAATAGAAAAATCGTGATTCTATTCTAGTTTTATTAATTGCATGTAATATAATTACTTTTTTATCCTATTATATTCATAATTGTATTTATTACTAAAAACATTTACCATAAATACATCCTATAATCATTCCATTTCATGTATACTTCCAAACTTAGAAATGAATTTGTCAATCCAGAACTATTCTATTATAATTTATTTCATTCCAAATCATTAGATACTCCTCAATGAGGATCTTAATATTAAATATGTTTAAGAAAAAGTAATTTTTGGCAAAACAAACATAACACATAGACACTCCGAATAAGGTCCTTAATTAGCATTGAAAATACTCTGGTAATTCTGCTTGATAGGATACGATTGGTCGTATTCAATATTCACTAGGCCATTAAAGAATGGACAAGAGAAATTAATTTTTACATTATTACTAGGACCACATATATGTATGTGTGTGTGTGAAACAAGCACTAAATGGAATAATCATATCAAATCAACCACTTCCATAGCAATGGCTTCCTCAGATTCCTCCGCAAAGAAGGTTACGTTAAAACTTCTTATTGACAAAACAAGTGAAAGGGTTCTGTTTGCTGAAGCAGGAAAGGAGTTCATTGATTTCCTCTTTCATCTATTGCTTTTGCCAGTGGGAACTGTTATTAGACTTTTGAAGGATATAGGCATGGTAGGTAGTTTAGGGACTTTGTATACTAGCATTGAAAACCTCAACAACACTTACATGCAGTCTAGCCACAAAAAAAGCATGATTTTGGAACCAAAATCTGGTTTCTCTGGTTTGGTTTCTCCACTTTTACTGCCCAAGGACAGCAATAATTCCTCTGCACCTTGCGGTGTAGCCAGGCATTGTTTCATCATGTCTTACGTATGTGACTGACCAAAGCAATGTTTCATGTCCTTGTTGCCGGAATCGTATGAATTTTCCTTTAAAATTTGTCGAGCCACCGCAATCGGAGGTGAGCAATAAAGGGACCACGGAAGAGGGAGGTTACGTGAAGGGTGTTGTTACGTATATGGTGATGGATGACCTGGTGGTACAGTCTATGTCTACCATTTCTTGTCTTACACTTATCAATTCTTTTCGTGTTAAGGATGTTGGTGCTCTGGAGGAAAAAGTGATGGAGTTGGGCATGGATGAGGTAAGTCGTACGATATATACGTATGATATGATCTTCCTATGCTGTAATATGCTTATTTTTGGACATGCTTTTCGGATTACTATTATTGGTAAATCACACCAACCGTCACTGATGTCTTTGAATATTTTAAATCCTCTAATTGTACTCTTCATACACATTTGGGCCTAATTTTTGGGGTATTTAATTGTATGGATGTGTAATTTATCTAGAGTGTTATGTATTTCTAAAATTTATAATTAGGAATCCCGGAGTATAAAAGCGTGGTTGACTTACAAATAATGAAAATTGAAAACAGGAACTGGTGATGTAATTTTGAAAATTTAAAAAAATGAATTCGTTACTTTTGGCTTGACATGGATATTTGTTGTTCTTCAGGGCATCATGTTGTTGAAGGCTTCTTTGCAGTCAAGAACTGTGCTTACCGATGTGTTTCTTCGGAAGATATGATCCATATAGAGGTAATGGTCTTTGTAGAATTTTACTTTTTCTTTTTATTCTTTATAAATTATGAACCCCATGGATCAGAATAGTTAACTATTCTAATAGTATGTTCATGAATCAATATGAGTATGAATCGTTAAATAGTTGACAAAATCGGTCCATTAGAACTAATTACAAATCCATGAATTTTCTTTAATGGAATGATGTTCTCTAGTTGATTTTTGTTTACCTTTTTCATTATTTCATTGTTGGATGGTTTTATTATTATCTTATTTGGTTATTTGTCTGGACGTCCTTCCGATAGTAATAATATATACAAGTTATTAAAATTTTTTCGTGAATTTGGCATATTTCCTCCGCTCTCGTCCTTGGGGCCGAATTATGGAGATTTTTTCGGGGTTGAATCTAGTAGAGGATATGTGAATAAATGATAGTTGAAAGTTAGGTTTCCAAAGAAGCAATTGATTGGTTGTTCTAGATAAATTCATTATTGGAAACTTATGTTTTGATCGTGATATTTTTATGCAGGCAAAAGATCCAAAAATTTGGAGTGGTTTCGCTTTTCCTATTGCTGCTGATTGCCTATTGCTGCTTCCATAAAACTTTTCTGATATTGCCTGCTGTGGTTTCGCTTTTTCTTGGTTGTGTACGCTGTTGTTTTGATATATGTTTATATGTACGTACAGGTAGATATGCCTGCAGTTGTTTAGGTCTATTTTCTATTTGGCTATATCTAATTATGAATACGGTTATTAATTAGTATAGTTTATTTGGCTCACGGCTTGATCTATAATTATCATAACCTTATCATTTTTTTCAAAAAAGAAATATGCATTACATTTCTCACAGAATATAAACGTAAATTTCTTTTAATTATCTTAGCACAAAATATATTTATATATATAATTCTAGTTGTAAGAAAATGATTACTTTAAAATTTTAGAATGGAGTGGCTTTCCTTTTTGGTTTGGTTAGTATCTTCTTTTAATATAAAAATAATTTTTTTTTTTTTTTTTTTATGTTGCTTGAAAAATTTCTAACCAAAGAGAGGGGAGGGAGGAACCCCTATATTTTTTTACTAAGGCCGTCTTTGTTTTTTGAAAAATATTTTCTAAAAAACATTTTTTTTTTCATTTATTTGTTGTTGAAAATATGCAGGATAACAATTTTTAAGGAATTCAGATTTCCAATCTACCCTCGACAGTATATGATACTTTATTTATACACCACACCACATTATCTTCCCCTTTTCAACTTATGTTTACAGAACAACTAAACACATAAGGATTTGTTATTTCAAAAAATATATAAGAGATTTTCTTTAAAATATTAGATTGATTTGCGTTTTTATTTGATTTGACTAACTTTTTTGCGGTTTATGTAGAGATAAAAAGTTGATGTGTGCAGAATCATCAATTTTGTGATTTTTCAAGTTTATTTGCTTTATATTAATGAAAAGTGCCGGTGTCGTTTGGGAATACTTTTATATTTATATAGATTTTCCTATTTTCTCACCATATATTTTAAAAATATCAAAAACGTCATACCTTATCATGTTTCATGTCGTGCTATCATTTAAGGGTGAGCTAGGATGCTTAGAGCTTGTTATATCTTCTATAGTCAGTTTGATGTAAGGGAATCGAGCGCTGATGTAGTCACGATTTTGAGTTCGATTTCCTTTTCTCATGTTTGGATGTAATTTTAAAAGTTGAATTCGTTATTTTTTTCATTCTAGTTTTGAATTAATTATACATAGTTCTTTTTTATCACTAATTATATGTAATTTAATTATTCTATTATCCTATTATGTGTTTAAAATCTATATTTATTATTAGGAGTATTTTTTACAAATACCCTTTACAAACAATTGGTTCCATTACATTGCATAAATAGCTCCAAACATAAGCATGAATTTGTCATCCTATTTCTATATATCAAACTTGACATTATTAGGGTTTTAAGATTGAGCTCTAGGTTCTGTGCTTATGGCACAGCAATTGACAAATAATAAAAAGAGAAAATGATATTTACATTTTCTTTTTAAAGTAATAAAAATTTATATTTTGTGGTTCTTATGTTTATTAGAACAATTAACAAAAGAAAAGGAAACTTACAGCTCGCAATTAAAAAGATTAATCAATATTATGCCAAAGAAAAAAAAAAGAAAAAGATTAATCAATAATTCAAATCCTGCGATCAACGTGGCTCACTATTTATACGAATTAGAGAGCAGTTCAATCAGACAAATTGATATGAATGGTGATCAAATTAGGAAGTTTCCCACAATCAAAATAAGAAACTTATTAGCAATTAAATGGTTTTAATATTGATGAAATTTCTTCAATAATGATAATAAAAGGAAAACCTTTTATACGCATCATGACGTATAAGAAAACTAGCCCATTCTTTAGGATACTAGCCCATTCTTTAGGGATAATGTTTATGGACTTTTTTCCTTTTTTCGTTTTCTCTTTTTGTTTCGTTTTATTGTTCAAGCAGGTGCTACTATGCTTAATAGGCATTTCGGTCAAGTCCTCTGGTCATAACTTCAAGCAAAGACATATATGCATTGCTTGAGAAAGCGGATCAGATGAGGGTTTTTCCTACTTCATCAATTTATGCCCTATCTCTTCTATTTATATATAATTTAGGGTTCAAAAACACTGAGCATAGTTCGATGTCTATGGGTAGTTTTGCAATATGATAAGGGACCATTTGTCCAATTATATGGAGCAAGGGTGGTTCTTGTCTACAAATATGAATGACAGAATCATAACATTAGCTAGCCAACGACATTCTACCTTAACACAGTATTGAATTTCTTCTCGATCCCTCAAGGCCCATCAAATGCCCCCGACCATCTCAGTCCATGACCTTCAACTACATATCAATCCAATATCCTTGGTGTGCTTGGAGGCTCAAACCGAGGTCTTCCTTAGCCAAGCTCCCATTCTTTTATTAAGCTTTTCATTTAACGATATCTCCTCGACAGAGACCTACCACCATAAAGATACACACACTTCCCTTGTCCTCCATCCCCATGAGGGCACTCTGAACCTCCTCAGGTTACATTGAAGAGATCAGTCTTCACCATTATCCAACCACCCTCTAAAGGCAACAATTACTACCACCTCAGGTCCTGGTTAACTACCAACTAGGGACCATGCTCTACGAGCAACAAATATTCTATGGGCCCCATTTTGATATGACAATCATCTATGGAGCTCAAGGTAAAGGGTTGAATCTAACCTAATTTAATCTAGGCTTATTACTCTATCACAATTCCACATTGATTTAAGTATCAGAGTAACCGTGCCGGACAATCATTTAGCATACTAGTAACGAGTTCTCTTTGGTTATGGCCCTAACAAATCTCTACCAACAAATTATCATCCTGCAACAACATGAATTTGAAATGTTGATTTTGATGGAGAAGAAGTAAAATGGATATTTGGAAAGCAAAATTTTATGCATATTTCTATATGTTAATTTTTCAAGAAAAATTTAGTTTACATCTATTAATTAGTAATACCGAGGCAATTATAAATTGATTGATGTTAATCTTTATCCCATAGGAATTTCCAATTAGGAATGATAATGCTTGTGGGGTCTTGTTTTTCCCTATGAATCATATTGAACTATATAATTATTGTATATTTTTTTCATTAGTTTGTACTGATTTGAATAGTTTGGTCTAAAGATGTTATGGAGCATTTTAATTTATATTATGATAAATTTTATATGTATGACTTATGATTTTGCATCATGAGTATTATTTTATTTTGAATAAATAAATTAAGGACTCGTGATCCAACCCGACCTGCTACCTTTAGATTCAAACTATCAGCTCGGTCTAGCTATACAACTTGTAATCCAGGTCCAATGGGTTATTGAATCGTAGACTAGTCATTGGTCTTGACTCCTCGATCCAGAGAGTCCATCCAAAAAAGAAAAACAAAATTAAATAATATAAAATGATAAAAGGACAAAGTGAGTTGGAAAAGTAACGTTATGGTTGTGGTTTGAAAGATGTGGACAGAGAGTACAAAAGAGGAGAGAGAAAAAGTAAATAGGAAAAGGAAGGAGTAAGAGAGAGAAAAGGTATATAAGTTTGTTTTGGCTATAGAAAAAGTAATTACGTTAAACGGGGGAAAAAGTAGGGATAGCCACAGATGGAAAGGTCAGTGTCTTATTTTCGACGTATCTTTTAAATAATATTTAATAGATATATAATGATGTCGATTTATACATGTTTAAATTCTTTTATAATCGTGTCGTACCGTATTTGGATTTACTAGTCCAATCCTAAATTGTTAGCATGAATATATATATGTATATATATATATCTTTATATTCTTCTTCAAATTATAGGGTAAGATATTTAATTATAAATTTAGTCATTTAACGCCTTGTATTTTATTCTTTTGACACTAGTCCTTCTTTCCATAGGTCTTAGTTTGTGGCAATAGTTATTATTTAGTAGTATAATATAACAAACTTCTTTCTATTTTGTATGAGGATTGTTACATCGAAATATTCATTGATGGGGTAAAAAAAGAGGGGGAAAAAAAAAAACACAGCTTTATCATTTCATTTCCTTCCTTTTGCAACATTCTCAACGGAAAACTTGTACATTACTCTTGTTGATCAACTTACACAAACAAGCACTAATTGTTTAAGAAATTATCCATTTCATCCTCATTCATACTAAACTTTTATCGGCACTTATACAACGTATTTATACATTATTGTGTAGATCCCTATAATTTTTTCCTTTTTCTATAAGACCATGTTTACTCTATTGCTACTATATATAACTCTATATATTAAGAATATATATACACATATAGGTGTGTTTTTAGAATATACATGCTTATCGTATGTTCTTCTCCTTCCTTGGTAATAAGGAAGATTGCATTAACACAAAATTATGAGAAGCATACATGTAAGGAAGTCTTAACTTTATAGAGACACTATATCCTTTTCATTTGAAGACCTAATCTCCTTGTGTTAAAGCATTCTTTAGTAATGAAAAGGAATAATCGATAAATTACATTAGATTAGTCAAATGTTTAGGAGTAACTTTATTTGAGGTCACAATGTTTCATCAACGTTTTGGGAATAAATGCATTTGATGTCACAACATTTCAAGTGGTTAAAAAGAAGTCACAATGTTTAGAGAAGTTAGTCAATTGAGACATCATTAACAAGTGTCACAATGTGCCGGATCTTTTGATTTTTAAGTTTAAATATTTTTTTGTTGACGCGTGTTAATAATGACCTTAATTGACCTACTTCTCTAAACATCATGACCTCAAATGAACTTACTTCCAAACATTATAATATTCTAGTGTAACTTACCAAAATAATGACATTAGCTAGAGGCACAAAACATTTATAACATCATAAGTGAAACACTCCAAAATCCTTATCTATATAAGTTATAAATGGATTAATTGAATAATATAATAGGTAGTTAATTTTGAACTTGAATTTGAATTTAGTTTAGAAATTTAATTTAGATAGTTTAATTAAATAAAATAAGTAAACAATAGAGGAAGATTATATAACATGATATAATTAAATTAGTAAATAGATTAAATTAAAATTGAGATTTCAAATATTCTTTTGAATCAAATTATTCAATCACTCCAATCATTCATTTTAAGCTTCTTTATTTTAGATTTCAAATCCTTAAACCCTTAAACAAACAATATAAATATTTAGTGAATTCCTAAATCACTAAATTATAGCCTAAATTCAATTCCTTAATCCCATAAAATTTGAGTTTATCTATCTATTTAAAAATATTAGTTCTTAAGCTCAAACACATACTAAATATCAAATTTTCATAACCTAAATTCCTAAATTTAATCCCTATTTCAAATTCTTAATTTGTAATATATAGATTCTCAAATTATTTCTATAAACACTTTCAAAACTAATGATATTTATCTGAATGATTTAAACCTGATACTTCTACCTTAAAATATCTTTAATTTTTTTTCCTTTTGACTTTATCTTTTTCCTTCCTTTCTCCTTTTCTTTTTCTGCCTTTCCTTTTTGCTTTTCTTTCCTCTTCTTTTATGGTTCCCTTTTCTTCTTCTTCTTCTTCTTCATTTTTTTTCTTTTCCTTCTTTTAATTAATCACTTCAAATCTCAATTTCAAGAGGATCAAAAGAGAAATTAAAGTTAGAAAGGAAGATAAGAAGTGAGAATCATGCTAGTATTAGCTTCAGTAGCTGAGGAGGGGAAGTAGTAGAGGAGCTTCAATTACATGTGTTTGCTAAAAAGATAAGTATTGTTATTTTATTTTGTTTGATTTGTTGTTTGTACATGTATACGATGAAGTAAAACTAGATATAAGTAAGAATTAAGATAAAACTTGTAAACTTGTAATAGATGAACATGAATATCAAAATCTGGGTTAGTATATATACATGTGTAGGTTAGATGTTTGATGACACGATTAGATGATATTTGAAGTAGAAATATTGTTTAGACTTGATATGGATTGGTATACTATCTATAAAATGTTGGGCATGAAGTACGACGTGTTTAAGGAGTTAAATTTCAAAAGAAAAGAAACAAGGGAATTCATCGCAGCTGATAGGGAGGCAATCACGGGCATGACATAGCTCTTGGTAGGCTCTGTTTTGAAAATTTTGATCAATCGTGGGCATGATTCAAAACATTAAGGCTCTATTTTGAAAATTTTTTTATCAATCATGGGCATGACCTAGCCCTTGGTAGCCTTGGGTTGTTTTTAAACTTCAAAATGCTAAAGTCTCGGGTATGATTTAGCCCTTATTAGCCTCAAGTGTGTGATTTTTACATAATCACGAGTGTGATTGTGCCCGTTATAAAAATCATGGCATATGTTGCAATCATGATTCATGAACCCCTATACCTAATTTACCTTAAATGATTGAAGTAACCTTAGAAATAGAAAAAGTGTCTGAAGTAGATAGAAATTGATTACTCATATGTAAAAATCAGAGTTAAAGTGAATTAATTATGATTGTTTTAAGATTAGAACTTAATAAACGAAAATACCACCAAGAATTAGGTCTCTAAAATAAAATTTCAAGTAAGACTAGATAAATGACATTGGATGTGATATGTTAATACTTGAATAGAAATGAGTTTAGTGAATTAATAGGTTTAGTAATTAATTTGATTTAATGTGGAATTTAAGTATAAAATGAACTTAGTTAATCAACTTAAGTTCAACTTGGCTTACTGAATCACTAAATGAGCTAGATTAATTAAGATCCTATGATATATAAGAAATAAACTTAATGAAATAGTTTAACATAACTTAGTAACTAGATTAATTGATTAAGTCTAATCAACTTGGCTTAGATTTAATAAACTTGTAATAAGGTAGATTAAGCTACATCTCAGATGAGGAATATGTTGTTTTAAATGTTGTTGCAAAGATAAATGAGTATTTTTGGAAAACGAATGAAATGATAACGTTTTTATTAATAAATGTTGATAAACAAAGGAAAAGAAATAATCTGACAGACAATAGATAATTTTTTGTATCTTGGCATGGCAACTTTTGCAGCCATAGCGAGGTTCCTACTTAATATCTACTCAAACAAGTTTTAAAATAAGTTTCATGTAGGTAAATAATTTATTTAATTGCTTATAAGAGTTTAATTGCTTGAATAGATGTTTGGCTCTAAACCAACCTCTTAATCTATCTTCTTAGATAACTTCTGACTTATCCTCCATCTCTGCTTAGATTTTGAATATATAAGGTACGCAATGACGTGCATGTTGTTTGCTAGGATAGGCATCCCTAATGAACCAAAATTTAAATATTCCTTAATTAATGAGTGATACTTGTGCTTGTATCATTAAATATGGTCTGAGGAGTGATAACCTTGTCTAGAGTTGGGCACGGTGGTTAGGCACTCAGGACACTTCTTACCATGATGCAATGGCATGCCATGATGTAATAGCAATTTATAAGTGGCTCGACGAGTAGTTGATGGGGCAAATAATATTGACATAACGTTTAATTAAGTTGGAGTGAAGTAACATTATTTAGTTTACATTTATGAGACTAGTTGAATTAAATGATGTTATGAATTAGGATAAGGAAAGCTATATAAAGGCTGCGAACCCTAGATGAGTTTATTTTCTTTTTCAATTAGATATAGTAGATATAAGTACCTAGGTTGCTTATATCAACATCCTAATAAGTTGTCGTTACTCAGGACCCCCAATTTGTAGAGCTTATTCTAGAGTGTAAATGCTTCTATGTTGTTTGTTTCACTTTAATTTAAAGATATAAATTGTTGATTGATGCATTACATTAGAATAAGCCTGTGTGACATCTCGTATGTGCTTGTGTTATTGTAAAAAATGAGCTTCAAATCATTGTTGTTTGATGATGATTGAATTGGATTATGGGATGACTTTGAAGGAGTTAGATGATGAATGAAGTAGATAAGATTATGGTTTTATTTCATTTTATTTTGATTAAGAATTGGATTTATCTTTTGAAATATGTATTTTTTATGAGAGGTTGGTTATGGAGCCTATGTTTTATAATAAATTTTAAAGCTTTATTTTACCATCAAAAAATGTATATGAGATACATGATGGTATGATTTGTTTTAAAGTTGGGTTACTCAAGCGAGTAGCTCATAGTTTTATTTATGAGAAAATTGATCTACTTACGTGAGTAGAAGTTAGAAATGTTTTTATGCAGTTGGTTTTACTATTATAAATCTAGTTGTCCCTAGAATTTAACTAAACGATTTTATAATTTAAAACTAGCTAGCAAATATTCGGCATAAATATATCTTTTAAAGTAAGCTTGTGCATATAATACTTAAGGTATTATATGTGGCAACTATATACACTCAGACCTTGTTTTTGGGTCTTACAATAAGCAAGACGATATATATTACATGCATTTTGCTGTCCGATTCCATTCTCTTAGGAGGAGGAGGAAGAAGAAGAAGAAGAAGATAGGTGGTGCCAACACTCACCATCAAGATGTGCTTTCTAGTAACAAAGCTTCACTTCATTGAATTGGAGCACTTTTATCCTACAAGTATGCAAGAAGCGAGACATTAAATATTTCAATTTTATAATAATGCTAGGATAATTGAACATAAGGTTATAGCATACATTAAATATTTCAAAGCTGGATCTAGACAGTATCTAGGAAGTAAAAATGATGATGCAACTCTAAGGCTAAATCTATTCCTTTAAGCAATCTTTTGGGGGGCTGGAGGCCATGGTCTTATGGCCTGTCCCTACTTGTTTGTTATTAGGTAAGATGATTAAGCTTATCCTATTTGGAATGTTGCATATAGGAAAATCAATTTTATTTTTTATAAGGATAATACGAAGGGGATAAATTACACCAAAAGATCACAATTTTCGAGGGTAAGTTCATTTTAGGTTGCAACGTTTTAAAAAGTTTAAAATACTTCGCAACGTTTAATGAGTAAGTTCATTTTAGATCACAACATTTGAAGAAGTGAGTCAATTGAGATCACCATTAGTATGTGTGAACAAGAAAAACATTTAATTAAAACTCAATAAACTCTTCTTTTGAGGCCCCATTGAATGTATCAATAGGAGATACTTACTTAAATCTCATAATACACATTTCCAAACATTGTGACCTCTTTTGAACTTTTTAAAATGTTATGACTTTTTGGTATAATTTACCTATTATGAAGGAGGTGTAGGTGGCATGCTTTTAATAGTATGGTGATAATTGTGATGTCATGGTTGTAAAATGATATCCATGGTGACAACAATAATTGCAGTGGAGATGGTATTAAGATTAGCATAACAATTATCTAATAAAAAGTTTAAGTTTGTAAATAAGGTATAGCTACTATAATATATATATATATATTTTTTGTAAATATGATTATGGTTGTGATGATGATGATGGTTGTGGCGAAGGTGAGATGGTAATTGGAAAATAATACTACTCTAGCATTCTTTTATTGATTTTATCTTTATTATTTTGTATCATCAAGTAGAATGGGTAAAAAATTCACAATTTATCCAATACTATAAGAAAAGCTTTATTCGGTGCCAAACTTATTTTATAGTGCAGAAATAGTAAAGTAGGATTTATCTTATTAATTACCCTAGAACGGTTTGGATCAAGCGTTACTATAAGAAGTATTACGACATTACTGTCGTTTCATATTTATAGAATGGCATATCATAAAAAAACAGACAAGACATAGCCACCATTTAAAATCCGCTTCAGTCATCATATGTTATTTTCCAACCATATATTAATATATATCATGTACTTAGTCTAACGTTGGAAGAACTAACAACCGAATAGGAAACAGTACATCGGACTAGCCATGAAAAATGGCAAGGGCCACAACAAAATTGTTGTTATTGGATAATTGACTTGTGATATTAATTATAATGGATATAATAATTGGAGTCCGGAAAATTCTATGGTCCTATTATTAATTTTGACAGAACTGATCCCATTATTAATTTTGATAGGACTAGTCCTATCAGCTATCCAACGGCTCACATTATACTCAACAATGATCACACAACTAAAATGGTTAATATTCTAATTACTATATTTAGTTTAACGTCAGATATTTGACTGGATGGTCCCATCGATGAAACTGCAGATACTCCCTTGGAGTCCAATGTAATTTTCATGGAATTGAACCACCACAAATGGTAAATAATTGATGCTGAAATACCCCGAATTTCACGAGGTAAATTGGGAAAATATGAATTAAATAGTATAAAAATATGATAAATTTTGAACCAAATTAGGGCCTAAACTAGAAGTTTGAGTAAGAATATTTAATTAAGTAGACTAAGTAAATTTATATATGATTAGGTGAATTAGCAAATTTAAGCTAGTAATTAATTTCAAATGAAAGTAGAGATTAAACCCATCAATTTCCTACTTTATCAATTTCCCAATTTTCCCATTTTTTTCCTTAATTTTGACAATTCTCTAGAAATTCAATACCTATATTTCTCAACACCCTAAATTTTAATCAAATATCTATCCAACCACCTAATTAGCTAAATTTATTTCACCATCTTCAAATTTTCAAAATTAAAATTCCTAAAATAATCTATCTTATTTCTAAGTTAGATTTTCAAGATGACTGGATTTGGCAGCAGTAAAGCAAAACTCTTACAAAAAACAAAGTTTTAAAAGATTATTACAAAACATGTTAGCATCACAGGCCCTTTTAAAAGAGTATTACAACTTGAAAATATCAATCCAGCTCTTAAAGTAAAATGAAAACAAATAGAAATACAAATAAATCCATCGGCCCTACTTCACTCACTCCTCCTCTCAAACTTCCCAGATTGACCGAGTGAAACATAACCATAATCATCAACTACACCATCATCACCACCAACATCATTCAACAACAACATCATCATCATCAACATCAATCAACAATACTTAAAAAAGACAATAACAACAACAATAATTAGTCGAAGCTTAGTACACAGTAACACAATCACATATGAAGTGACACACGATCTTAACTAAATGCAATGCATAAAGCAATAAGTTATTATCTTTTCATTAAAATAAATAAATCAACACTGGAGCATTCACACTCCCAAACAAGTCACTAGGAATTTGGGGGTCCTGAGTAACCATACAACGCTCAGGGGGTTGATATAGGTAGCTCGAGATAACTGATAAAGAATAGTAGAGTCCTCTAGGGTCTACAGCTGCTACACACACTTTACCAATCTTAGTTCATAATATAAAAGGGTTCAATCGGTCCCATAAATGTGAACCCTGATATATTAACTTATCATCGATCAAGATAGATGTTACACCAATACCGATTACCTCATTGGCTACCCACCGAGCCACCAACAAATGTCATTGCATCATGACGGGGGTGGTCTAAGCGCTTAAACTATCATGTCTACTCAAACAAGGTTGCCACTTCTCAAACTAGATTGAACGGCACACACACAAAACAATACTCATTACTTAGGCCGTCTTTAAGTTCTTAATCCATTTTAAATTTTTATAGTCATTTATTACAAAAGCATCATCACATCATTCATATTCCAAAAACATATATTTTCTAAGCAAACACACATTTGAAACAACATATTCCGCATATTAATTATAGTTTATCTTAACATATTAATCTAATCCAGTTATTAGCTATTAAACTCATTTTAACTTAATCCTAACCAAATTGATTATAATTAATCATTTAATCCAATTATTAAGCTAATATAATTAAACTCAATCAATCTATTCCATTTTAGCTTACTAAAGTCTAATTAGTTAAGTAGGACTAAGAGTGATTAATTAAGTTCATTTTATATCTAAGATTTAAATTCACTTAAGTCTATATTAACTTAATCTTAACCCAGTTGATTAATCTTAATAAATCTAATCCATTTTAGTTCATTCAAATTCATTAAGCCAATTGAACTTAGATTATTAACTAGGCTCATTTTATATCTAACTTTATATTTAATCAAATTTATTTATTAAGTCTTTAAATTCACTAAATTTATGCTTAATTATATCATTTAACAAGTATAACACATAAACTATCATTTATCTATTTCATTTTAGCTCAAAAAGATTCGTTTTATGCTTAACTACAAACATTTAACTAGTAAAACAAGTTTTTATCTTTGTTTGGAAAACGTAGGAGCTAGAAAGAAATAAAATTTTGTCCCTTATACTTTTTGCATCTGTGAAAACTTAAAACATAAAAGTTATATATCTCTTTTTAAGCTTTCCAAAGCAATTTGAATCACCTCAATTCAAGGTCTGATGAAAAAGTTATGAGCAAAATGCGAAACAATATCGCAGTAAAGAAAACCAAACGGGGTTGTATGGAAGGCGGTCTCAACCCAAAGATTTTACTAAAAAATGATCCAAGAGTGTAACATCCCTCCAAATAGGCCATTTCCAAGGATGTTTACTCCACACAATCCCCACATGGGTCATTTCCAAGGCCGTTTGGACTTAGGAGATTTGTATAAAAGCTCAAGAACTTGCAACACCCCTTTATATAGGTTGTTTGGCCCATACACCCCTTCAAATGAGGCGTTTGACAAGGTGTTTAGGTTGTAACGAGTTCCTCTATTTTCAAACTCGATTTTTACCCACTTTTCACACATCCTATCACACTTTAAGGTCTATACAAACATCATATTACATATTACAATATACAAATACAACTTCTAAGACTTCAAATCCCATTTCTCATCATCAAAACATATCCAACAATCTCATCAAACCCCACGCTACTATTCATCATCTTCTTTACACACTCACCCCATATCAACATTAAACCAACATATTCATCAACTTCATCACAATTTCTACTTAAATCTAACATCAATTCATCATATATAAACAAAAACAACAATCAAAACAACATAAAATAAATATACTTAGCTTTAAAGCAAGAACATGAAATTGATTCCTCTTTTCTGCACTTCATCCTCTTTTTTTTTTCATGTTCTAGCTTGATTTCCTTCTCCTATTTCATCTTCTAACTTTGATTTCCTTTATGATTTTATTATAATTGAGATTTGATAGTTAAAATTTGAAGAAGAAAGAGAGAAGAAGAAGAAGAGACAAGAAGAAAGGAAAGAAACGAGAGAGAAGAGAGGAAAAGGAAAGCATAAAAAAATGAAGAAAAAGGAGAGAGTGAGAGAGAAAAAAGATAAGAATAAGGAAAAAATTAGGAGATTTTTAGAATATGGTATCAAACCTAAAACTTTCTGATAAATATCTTTAGTATAAAAAATAATTAGAAAATAATTTGAGAACATATATGTTAGAAATTTATGACTTGATATTAAAACAGGATTCAATAGTTTAATTTATGAAAATCTGATATTTAACTCGAACTCGGGTCTAAAATAGATGTTTTTAAACAAATAATTGATTTCAAAAATTATAAAGATATTGTGATATGAATTTAACCAAAGTTTAAAGGTTTGGAAATTTACTAAACGTTTAAAATATTTGTTTGAAAATTTAAGAATTCGAATTTGAAGTAAAAGGAATTTATTTAAAATATAAGATTAAGTAAATGTTGGATACTTTGATTTATAAAATCAATGGAAGATGAAATAGACATTTTGAAAAGAACATTTAAAATCTCAAATCTCAATTTTATCTATTTAGTAATTTAATTATATCAATTCGTCTATTCCTTTTTCCATTGTTTACTTATTTTATTCATTTAAATTATCTAAATTATATTCACAACTAATCATCTATCATATTAGTTAATTAAACCGTTTCTAAATTAACTAGGTGAGGGTTTGAGATATTTTAATATCCTCCATAGGTTACCTATTTCTTTATCCACATAAAAATATTAATAGTCGGTATTTTTTTTTTAAATCTAGGTAATATTGACGAGGGAACGGGATTAGAGGAAAAAGGAGTTTCACTAAATATTCCTAGGAGTAGAGAAGTGAAAGTTCTAAGCTTGTTTTTCTTATTACAAGTAAGTATTTTGATTAATTTGTGTAATAATGAAATAATTAGCAAGTAATAGGATATAATGAAATATTGAAAATAAAATATATGATTTGGTAAAATATTATGTATTATTTAGCTTAAGTGATAAAAAAATGGTGATTTTACCATTGTTCTTGTATAATTTGATGAATGTGATATAAATATGATGAATATTGAATTAGGGGTGAGCGGATAACCCTATCGCATCAGATACCTACCTGGACCCTACTCGATCGGGTAGGGTCCGGGTGGATATCAAAGACTATATGGTAAGGTACGGGTAGAATTTTTTGATCCTATATTTTTAGGGTAAGGTACGGATATGAGTTTCAATACCCTGTACCCACCCTGTACCCTGTATTTTAAGTACAGGGTACAGAGTACCCTATACCCACCCAATATAAATCTAAAAAAAAATAAAAACTAAAAGTAATAATAATATTTTTTCTAGTTAAACAACAACAATATACTTTATATTTGGCCCAGCCCAACAAAACCCTAAACCTACTATCATTTTCATGCCAATCTCTGTGACTCTGTCTCAGCCACCTACACTCCTTTCTCATGCTACTCTTTGTGACTCTATCTCAGCCACCTATACTTCTTTCTCATGCCACCACACTCCTTTCTCACGGCACTCTCTATCCCACCTTTATCATGCCACTCATTTGCTCATCATTCCTCACTCCTCCATGAAAAGATATGTTCCTTTTGTAAACCCCCAAAGTTTTGTGATCGATTTAGCATAAACTCTAACCAAAAGGTTAATTGGAAGCCCTAAAGTCAACAAAACCCTAGGTAGACATAATAGTTTAAGTCCGGTAATCCCATATTAGCAACCCTAAGAAAGTAAGTAAGAGATTAATATGTAGAATAGTTTATAATTACACAAGGAAGCTTAAAAAGATCAGATTAGTAAAACTGTAAATCGTTTTAAACCCAAACGAATACAGTTCTTGAAAAAGGTGTCCTGGGGCTCGGAGTAGTAAAAATATTTCGAATATACCGTTAGACTCATAAAAATATAAGTTTTTCAAAATATCAGTTTTATAATTTTTCGGTAAGTAAAAATATTAGATATTGCAATTATACGCATATTTTCTTACTACTGGTACTTTATTAGTCATATCCACTTTACATTACACTATTCATTACTATTCTATACTATTCTTTTATCTCTACTTTTCTAACACCTATTCTTACACATATACACCTATTACCTTTACTTTTTACATTTCCATAACTTTATTTCACATCTACCTTACTTATTACTTCTTTTAATCAATAAAAATACAAAATGAAATATCTCTCTCCCTCTCTCTTAATGTGGTCGGCGCCTCCCCCTCTCCCCCCCTCTCATCTCTCTCTCAGTTTTCTTTTAATTTTTCTTTATTTAAATCACACAAAAATTCACTCCTCATTTCCTATAAATAACTCCCTCCTCTTTTGCTTCTTTCACACAATTACTACCCACGAATTTACTACCAAATCTCTCCAAAATTTTTCTCTCAACGCTCTCTCAAAATTCTTTCAAAAATACTTTCAAAAATACTCCTAAACCACTTTCTACATACACAAAATCCATTCCTACATAATACTTCAAAAACCCTCTTTAGGTAAACTTTTCTTTACAAATTCTTCTTCCCATGTCATGTAACTTTACATGACCATGGTGTGAGTTTTTAAAAACTAAATGTTGTGGAAGCTATACTATGTTCATGTATTATTACTCATGAATCTCTATTTATATTTTATGTTGTTTTTTTACTTTGTTCATATTATTATTGTTATTATATCTAAGTATTACTAAGTATCTATATATATATATATATATATTCTTAGAGCATAAGCTCACTTGCAATTTATTTACTTTCATGCAAAGTAATTTATTTATTTCTTTTTTCGCAATTTATTTATTTCTTGTTGTTTTAAGACTAGTCTTTAGTCTTAGACTTGTCATTATCCAGTCAAAACAATTTTCTTTCTTTTATTTTATTCTTTTTGGAACTAGTCTACTTCTTAGTCCTAGGAGCCTTGAAGAAGCTAAGACTCCTATACTTGACTTTATTATTATTATGTTATTTTTGCTTGTATTATTTCTCATAATCATGCCCATTAAGATTGTATTCAAATCTTTAAAGCTCCAATTATACTTTGACAAAAATGAGATTTTATGACTTAAGAATGATTTTATATGAAATATAGAATCTATGGTTTTAAAAGTAAATTTATCATTTTCCAAGTTTTATGAATAACTCACTACAATTTTAAAAGCTACTTTTGGTTTTGAAAAGCATTTTAAATCATTTCTATATTATTTTGTTTTCTTAAAAGAAGATGACTTTGGTGCTAAAATATTTTTCATGAAAACATAATATAAGGAAACCCCTTAAAACGAAAATGAGAGTTTTCAAAACCAAGATTTTTCAAATAAATAGTCAAAGAAAACAAATAGGAAAAGTAGCACTAATGTTGGGAATTTAGAAAAGAAGAAATTTATTTTATCAAAAAAATTATTTAGGAAAATAGTAAGATAAACATAAAATGATTCTTTGAAAACAAAGAAATCAAAATATTCATTTTAAAAGATTTACAAAATAGATTCTTTGTAAACTATAGATTTCTAAACTTTTAATTAATATTGTATTACTCAATAAATTTTAATAGTGTAATCCCCCTAATTTTACGTAACCTAATTTTAATAAATACTAAAAATGTAATATAGAATTATATAAAATATTTGGAACAAGCAGTAAAAATCTCTCCAAATTTTTTTTCCTCGATTAAAAATGTCAGAGAATGAATTTGATTATAGCTAGAAAGATTAAAATCGTTACCAATAAAAACTTTGAAAATATAAACTGTAACTTCTATGACTCAAATAATTAATAAACAACGATAAACCTATCGTTAATATAAATTACTAAATTTATTTTAAGTTCAATACTTAGAAAATAAATCTTATGCTTGTTAAATAATGAATTAATGGTGTTTAAACTATTTTAACATTATTAAGTAGCCCTAAATAAAAATATCTTGCTATTAACAAATTAGTATAAATAACTCCTATACAGTAGAACATGACGTTAGTAAAGTGATCAATAGTTCAATAAACAAATCATAGTTAATAAATATTTTAAATCACAATAACAAACGATTAATTTTTAGAACCTACAAGTTATAAAATTATAGACTAAAGACAAATCACTAGAATTACAAAAGATACGATAAGATCACCAATAGATCGATATCTGAGAATCTAGATCTTAAATAAATATTTAAATCACAATAATATTCTAATTAAGAGATTTATAGATTTTTGAAATTAAAATCTGGAATTGCCAACATAACCTTTAATAATTTTCATAACTAGAAAATGAACAAATTGATAAATGTGAAACTAATATCAAATATATGATTCAACAAAAATCTTAAATAGATCTATGAATTGTAATAAACTCATTCGTAGCTTGAAAAACCCAAATAAAAATTTCTTTGACCTTAATAGAAAACAAAAAACGAGATTTCGTATCTTGAACTGATAATTCAAGATATAATTCGAAGTAACTTCAAATTTCAAAATCGATAAGATACAGTTTAATGATAGAGCTTATTCGTATAGAACAATAATTCAAAGAGGATTTACTAACATTGTCAATATATAATAGATACTAATATTGAACAATAATTATTAATCTAGATCTAAAATGAAAATTTTAAACCCGCTGTTATACTTGTTAGGGAATTATGAATTTATTAGGAATTGGTTCCTAACTTAATTCATCGAACTTAAAAAATATAATCACGTAAGTTAAAAGTACTAAAAATAATTAATTGTGTAAAGTTTTAACTACAAATTTGAAAATATAAATAATTTAGAGTTTTATAGTAACTTAGATAATTTTATCTCGATAAAACGTAAATATAACGAGTATAGATATACATGAATAATTTAATACTAGCATAAATATTTTAGTTAATAACTATTAAATATATATATTTAAAAAAAAAAGAAGTTGCTGGAATTTGCAACCACCGCTGGAATGTGGAATGACTCAAACAATGGGGGACACTATTGAATAACAGAGGAGAAATCGGCCGAATGTTCCAACGCACAGATCAGCCTCCACGTACAGAGCATCGTGGAACAAAGGATGACCGACGGCTGCAGTTCATATTCCCCACGCACCAGTAGTCTCCACCTCCACGCACAAGCGCCGAACAAGTTGCTAGCAAATCCCCCACGCACCAAGCAAGACACGGATGGAAACAGAGTTGTAGTCCACGTCCAGCCATTACACAATCACGTCCACCAAATCAAATTCACAGCGGAAACAAACAAATCTTCACATTTGAAATATAAAACACGTTGAAGGTAGAGGAGTCAGCTGCAACAAATGTGAACTCACACTGGAATTAGACGCAGCAAAAGACTGATGTAGTTGTCCCACGCGCTGCAGTTTATTCCATGCACAACAATTCTCCTCCATGCACAACATATCCTTCGTCGTATAGAGCATATCAAAACAGAGCAGCAGCAGCAGTGGACTTCTCACCTGCAGCAGACCCAACTATGTCCAACACTTTTGCCACAAATCTAACACTAATATTCAACATGAAAAAGATATGAACTCCAACCAAAATAAACCACATGTAATCAACATTAAATGCCAAGAATTACAACTCAAATAATCAACCAAAACAATAGCATATCTATCTTGAAAATCCTAAACCAGCAGCTGCAGCAGAGGAAAACAACAAGAAATATGTTCACATTTTAGCTAAGTTTCAACATGAAAATAGCATCCAAACCAACCACAAATTACCAGATAGGATCTCATTAAATAAAGAAGAAATTCAGCTCAAATCAAAATCAAACAAAACTCCAAAACCTTGACCAAGTCCTTGTTGAAGAAGCTGCAGCAGGGGTAGGAAAACATCAACAAAAACTGCAGCAGAAAATTTCAATTTCAATCTCTGTCTTAGCTCGACTTTTGACCCGATTTTTTTCCAAGTTGAGCCCCTATTTTACACATAGAAACAACCTTAATTAACTACCAAAAAAACACAATTAAAGCTCCTTGAAATCAGCCACAAATTTCATTCAAATTCGTCCAAAAATCATCCTCAAATTTCGCATGAAATTCCACCCGAGAAACAACAACAAAAATATATATTTTGCAAGTCCAAAATACCCTCTCATGTACCTAAATCTTAGCCTAACCTTAGTACATATATATAGCCTTAAGTTAGACACTAAATTAGCTCAAAATCTCTCCAAAAACAAGTTGAACTTCTAGCTAGAAAAGGAGTTGCGACTAGCGCTCTTCACCTTGGATATTCTTCCATTTAGACAACCTTTGAGGAGTTCTAAAGCAAATATAAACCTTACCCTACTTCATATATGCTATCCAAGCATCAACCACATCCAAAAACATCAATTCCCTCTTTCAAACAACACCAAATAACAAGATAAATAGCCTTGGATATAGTGTAGATTCAAGTGGGAGCCTAAGCTCAACAAGGTAAGAAAATTATATAAATATATATATGCTAGTTATTTAGATTAATTTTTCCTTAGTTACTCACCTCCTTACCTTTCTCTTTAGATCATTAATTCCACCAAGAATGAGGAGCTACAATCAGTCTATGATCCAATCAAGGTAAGAATTACGTTGAGTTCAAATATTCGTTGTGTTAGTTTATAAGAATTTGTCTTATAAATTCATCAAGATTAATCTAATAGTATATTTATGTTATTTATACTATTTGGTATATAAATACATCAACTTGAAAATTTTTTTAAGTGTAGAAATTCAAGTCCTAGAAAGGAAAAAACCAAAACCACACTTCAATTACAACAAACTGAGTTGAACTTTAGATTACTCTTGTATATCCCTAGGAAAATTGAATAAATTGTATTGATGTGTTGATTTTAAGCCAAAAACGATCCCACCAATGGAAAGAACATGAAAAATCCTATGAAATCGACTATTTATTTGTTAAAAACGGATAAGAAACGAATTAGATATTGCAAAAACAAAAACGGGATCAAGCTGCCGGATTTATACGAACAAAGCGGATTGTTCTTGTCTTTTTCGCCCCCTTAATGACTTTTTTTTCATAAAACTAAGACCATTAATGGATTGTACTCGGAAAATACTATGAAAATGACTATTTATTCGTCACAAACGGATTAGAAATGAGTTAGATATCATCAAAACAAGTTTTGACTATCGTTATTAGGATTCACTTGAAACCTATGCATGTGTTTTGTAAATTTAAAAATTTTACAATTCTCTTTTCTTGAAATATAATTTCACTATTAGAAAGTACTCTTCGAGTACTATCAAATCGACTATTTATACTGCAGAATCGGATTTAAAACGAATAAGAAATCGCAAATAGAAATTCACTCAGTTTTCACTCTTAAACAAATATTAATGTTACTGTTATTCCTATAAGTATAATTATGATTATTGCTATTATTATGACTACTGAGTATAGGATTCAGTATTATTGATATTTTCATCACGAATCATGAATGATTATTAATACTATTATTTTACGTTAAGGTCACTATATTTATACGATCATCAATTCTATTTTTGTTACTAATGGTATTATTTGCTAACTGTCTTAAAATTGTTCTTATTATTATACTTTTATTTAATACTAATATTGATATTGATTTTTCAATACTAATATTACTGATAATACCATTTTATTAAACTTAGTTTAATTTGCAATAAAAATGAAATCGAAGTATAATAAAAATTTGATATATCTAAACTCCATAGACATACGATTTTATAACTTTTGAAAGGTATAAATACTAGAATGTATCCTTAAATAAATAAAAATACCAACTTGAGAGACAGATAAGGTTGACAGGCAAAGAATTAGTAAATAAAAATCTTCTACTAAAAGCAGTAGAACTTAAGAAAAGACAAACTCCTTGAATAAAAATATAGATAGCAATTAATAAAAACTGTATCAAATATCAATACAGAATAATTAGGCACCTATAAGGATTCAATTAAATTAATGAACGACGCAATAATTAATATATGTTGAGTCTAATGTTCTGCGATTAGGATCAGCGCCTTTAATTCTAGGAAGACTTCTCTTACAGAAATAGTCCAATAATGAATCTCTGTTATTTCCTTTCATAGGAAAATAGATCAAATCGCAAACTTCTGGTAGCTTATACAACAATTTAGCAAGGACCACAGGTGAGTTAGTTGACTTTATCACATTGTTTGTGCTTGTAGCATAGTTGCACTTGTAATATATATATTCAATTGATATGCATGCGGGAGTGGGAATAATGCATGATGCATGGTGTGTGATTGAATGGCAAATTATCATAATATAAGTGATAATTCTATTTTATGATAAATGTTGTATGGACCATGTTGATGATTGTCTATAAATTGTATGATCGCCTTAAACTGGATTAACAACTACTGGTACTATAAATGAAACGGACATGCATTGCACGATTTGCATAAACTGCATTTGGAGATGTGGTAGCCTACTACGTGTTAGTATTTCGGTTCTCTGGTAGTGCTTGGTTTTTCTAGGCAAGAGGCTAGTAGTTCTACGGAAGCTTACCTTTGTTCCGTCAGTTCCATGGGAACTAATTAGAAATGAAGGACCCCGTCCATGGTATCCCTGTGAAATGACTAACACTTAGTGGAGTTTCTAAGGCTTAAACAGGAATTGAGTGCCAAAAGTATAAAGAGATATCGACAATGAGGATTGTGGCTTTCTTGTATACCTAGTTTCTCCTGGGTAGGTAGGCCATAGTATCGAGATCCTTGAACCCTAATGAAGAGGGCGTAAATCTTCATCCTGCTTTGGATTCTAATCATCCAAGCTGGTAACGTGCATATGATTGATTATTTCATTACATATGATTGATAATTATACTTGGTTGCTATTGTTTGATGTGTAGTCTGGTCAGGTTATCTCACTAAGCCCGTGGTTCGCTTACCCTCCAACAGTTTTTATGCAGGATTATTACTAGCTTGGATTGGGCTAGGAATGTGTGAAGAGAACTTCTCCAACGAACTCTATTGAAGATAGAGATATAGTATATTGTAAACTTAGAATGTAAACTATATAAATTTTATATTGTTGAAATTTGTAAGTTGTAGTTTGAAACCCATTTTCACTATTTGGTAGGGGATACCGATTCTCTACGATCTTGGTAGACATTGGAAAATTGGATTCCATAGTTGAAATCCTGTAATATATTATATCATTTATATGATAAACATTGATAAATAAATAGAGTCTTGTACACTCTAACATACAAGACGGCTCTCATGTTACTGGTGCACACGTGATATGATAGCTTTAGGTAAATCCTACTAGGCCCCTATTTGGAGTCGTGACAAATGGACAACAAACGCTTGAGCATAGATGAAATATGAGCTATATATCTATTAAAAAGGAATTTTTCAACTATATAAATAACTAAGTACTTATCAAAGCAATTTTTGGATGGTTTAATGATTGAAACAAATTGCTTTTGGGATGGAAAAATTCGTGGTGAATATGATCACCACTGTTTTGGAGCCTAAATGATCTAGTTTGATAAAAATAGTTTAAGAAATAGATAGATCTTTTTGAGTATGTAGAAATCGGTATATTATATACGCAATTCCGAGTTAAAATGACCAAGTTATGGCCATTTTAAATTGAAATCCTTTCTTATACGAACTTTAACGTTCTTATGTCATAGTTTTGTCAAATCTCAAGAAAGTTATTAATAAATACTCATTTTGGGTATTTTCCTTGACTAGGTGATTCCGAGGAAGGATACCCATACCCCGAGGATTATTTCGACTAGTGGATTATTTGAACGACTCATCCGTTTAAAGGAGTGTCGATATGGCATCGTAAGTTTATTTCCTTAAAGTGCTTTACTTGATTGTGCTTGCAGTTTAGTCGCATTAGAATTAAGAAAAGACAAACTGATATGTATGCAAAAAATTTGTTGAAAGGATCCTAAGAATATCAAGGTCGAAATTGATTAAATGTTTGTTTTAGTATAACACTTGATATGTATGAAATTCTACTATCACCTTAAATTTGATAATAATGATGCTATGATATCATAAATAAATTGATTCATACATACCATGAAGTGAGTCCCATTGCATGGGGTTATTATCCTTGGGTGAAAAGGATAGTAGCACGGTCGAAAGCAACACTTGGAGATTATGATTGAAAGCAATTGCTTAGCGACATGGAATCAAATGCTTAGTGGAAAGTTTGGAAGCATGGCTCAACTCGAGTAGACTTAATATGTTTGGCGGTATTGATCGAAAGCATAATTTAACTAAAACTACTTGTTTTAATGTTACATATCACTAAACCCCAAATGGAGCGTGTAAATCCATTCAACATATAATTCTCGAAAAACTATATGCCTTGTTTGCCCACGTGTATGTTGCATTTCACTTGATTGCTTAAATAACTTGTTTGAATTTCGCTACACAAGAAGTTTACTTATGGAAATAATTCTCACTAAGCCTGTTAGCTTATACCCCTATAGACATCTTTTGCAATTTATCTATTTGTGGTTGAGGCCACGTGGACCCTATAGCCAGGCATTTTCCTTTTTGGTTAAGGAATTATGTTAAATAAAGTTTAGTGTTGGATGAGATGTAGACTTCATAGAAATATTCTTGTAATAGATTATAGCTAATTGTGGCTGGGGAATGCCCTTAAGACTTGTAAGACTATTGTTATGAATGAATGAATATTATGAATCCTCTTTTCTTAATTTGATATTGTATCTTCTTAAGCTTCATAATTCCATATATGGTCCTCTAAATTTATGAAAGTACACATTACACTTAATATTGAAGCTTCTAGGAATGACTAAGGTTGTCATACTTAAGTTTTGATATTGAGTATGGCGGACTGTTACGTTTAGGGTACCCCTTGGGGCGTGACACATTTTGTACGTTTTGGTGTCGCTTTCATTTTAATTTATTTTTTCAATCTACAATGGAATATCTTGCCAATAGAAATTTTGCAATGCTTTAATTTTAAAGCAAGTATTTCCTCCCTCTCTCTCTCTGTTTTAACATATGGCGTATTCTGCATTATGCATTTTGTATATTTTGTTGGGATCAATGAATGATTTGACATGGTTGAATGTGTTTCTGCAAAATTCTTGTTGTATAATGATTATATACTTCATTAAACAACATGATCTGAAGCTAGCTTCTTAGGTTATGTGTTATTCATTTAAATTTTCAAATTTTTTTATTTTTTCTTTATTATTTTATGTGAAAACATTCTCGAAGTGAAATAAAAAAAAATGGATGTCATGTGTCATAAGATTTAAGAGAAGTCCATAGGCTGGTCTTTGGTAGAAAATTCTCGGAGTTGTGAAGGATTGGCTATTGATTGCCTTCTCTTGGTCTGTGATTAAGGATACACTTACAGCTTTGTGTATGTGTTCGACATAATTTTTCTTTGGGTATGTGCTCCTAAGGACTTTAACCCCGTTTACATAAATGATCTAATTAATGGCTTCAATTAACATAACACACGTAAGATATATTTCTAAACTCCTTTTCCATTTTTATGAACTATAAACATAAAGCATGTACATTTGAGCTTATGACTAATTTATCTTGCTATATTTTGATTTTTCTAGAGCGAAAATGGAAAGTAAAGGGGAGGAGAATAATACTCTAGGTTCAAGTAAAGCGCTTGCAATCAGCTAGTGACTCTTTGTCCCAGGTATGTCCTAATAAAAACGAAGGTTCACCTGTTTGGGCTCATTTTACTAAGATTACTATTACACATGACCATAAGCAGAAGACTATTAAGACAAAGTGCAATTATTGTGGAATTGAGTTACTATATGATTTTGGTTGGGGTACATCTTCTATGTTGAAGCATTTGAGATCTTGTTTTAAATTTCCTCAAAATATGGATAAAAATTTTTAAAATAGGCCATTTTTTGCATAAACAATAATTATAGGTCCTTCCTCTACATTTGTCCCATATGAAAAATATAAGAAATTTGCATAAAAATTTAAAAATAGGCCATTTTTTTTGCATAAACCATGATTATAGATCCTTCCTCTATATTTTTCCCATATGAAGCATATGAAAAAATATGCAAGTCTTACCTTGAAAAATTAATTCAAGCCACTATAGAGCTCCCCCATCCTTCACTGATTATTCCAATCACGTCCTGATATCTGCATGCCTATATAAATGGATGAAATTTTTTTCCTGCTTAGAATGGTAACTCTATCTATGAAGATGTGTTTCAGGATTTGCAAATTATTTCCTACTTCAAATAAAGCACATAATCGCCGTATGGGATCATTATCTTCTTCTCACACACGAACAAAACTGCCGCGTGTATACCTGCTAAATAGAGACTCCAAGCATACTAAGATTCACATTCCATAACAATAACTTATTGGGATACGCAAAGATCTCATTTAATATTCACAATTTAATTATGACTTTAATTTATTTTATAATCTATCTTTTTAATTTATTATGTACTCATTTATTTATTACTAGATTTAAGGCATCCATTAGCACAATATATGTATTACAATTTTCAACAACTCTCCACATTTCACCCCATGGGAAGTTAACATTGATTCAAGTTTGTCGCTTATTGAGTTCTTTATATGGCTTGAATAGGCATCTCGTCAGTGGAATTTGGAAATTACAAATTTTTTACTTCTTCATGGCTTTATTCAATCTGCTTACGGTCACTCCCTGTTCACTCGTTCTACTACTGATGGATTTGTTGTTGTTCTTTTATATGTTGATGACATGCTTTTAACTGGCACAAATGTTAGTTTGATTATTGATTTAAAGACTCAACTTCATGATACCTTTACTATTAAGGATTTGGGTGAGGTGCGGTTTTTCTTGGGTCTTTAAATTTGTCATTTGTTTGATGGTCTTCATTTGAATCAGCGCGCATTTCTTACTGATATTCTAGTGGGTTGTGGTCTCGGTGCAACTAAACCAATGTTTGTCCCGTTGACATCAGGTGTGAATTTTTTTTGAGGATGCTAGAGAATTATTGGATGATCCTACTTGCTAACGGCGTCTGGTCGGCAAATTGTTGCATTTAACACTTACATGACCAGATATTGCATTTGCTATGCATGAACTTAGCCAATATGTTTCTTCTCATGCTTTGCATCTTAAGGTAGCCTATCATCTTTTAAATTATATGAAAGGAACCACTAATTTGGGGCTGTTCTATTCCTCTAAAAGCTCCTTTGATTTAAAAGCTTACTCCATTTCAAATTGAGGGGCTAATTACAATGACAGTTTTTGTGCTTTCATTGGTAGTTGTCTTGTTTTTTTGAAGACCAAGAAACAAAATACGGTGTTTACTAGTTCTAAAGAAGCAGAATATAGGTGTATGGCGAGTGCTACTACAAAATTCATGTGGGTATACTATATTTTGCAAGATCTTCAAGTCTCTTTTACTCCCCCCTGCTGTGTTATTTTGTGATAATAAATCTGCTCAAAAGTTAGCTGATCACCCATGCCATCATAGTCGTACTAAACACATCTCTATTGACGTTCATTTCAATTGGGTCAGGTGGCGTTTGGTTTTCTTAAGAGTTGTTCTTGTTGCTTCCAAACACCAGCTTGCTGATTTCCTCACAAAATCAGTTTCTGCTACTTAGCTCTTGTATGTGCTATCCAAGTTGGGTCTATGTAAAGGTCGGGGGAGGAGTTCTATAGCTATATTAATTTTATTGCTTGTTTGCTGTTATGACTTGTACCATACACGTGTATAACAAAACATGTGTCCTCCAATCTAAGGTGAGTCTTGTATATATAGCTGCTAGAAACTTCTTGTAACTAACTTTTCATCTACGGAAATAAACACTTCCAGAAGCAAGCATATCTTTTTCATCTCAAACGGCATGCAGCTAAGTTTCGATCCCCGATATCCGAATCACATGCAATCCATGGAAGAAAACTGCAACGAACAATGAAGTGAGGAGCAAGAAAACTGAATCATGAAACTAAGAGAAAAAGTATTTTCCATACAGCGCGATTGAGGTCAGTAACAACACACTTTCATTATCGCAGGCAAAAAAAAAAAAAAAAAAAGAAAAGAAAAGAAAAAAAGCCATTTCATGATACTAATTTAGGAGAAAATATTCTAACCTTGATAATAACTAATACATAAAACAATCCCTTAATATATGAGTTTCTAGGATTTAAAGAATAATAAATAAATAATATCCAAAGGTAAAGGCAATATAATAGGTCACGAAATTAACAAAGATATAAATTATAGACTAAATGAGAATGGCAAACAATAGAAAATAAAGAAACACCATCTTTAAACTGATACAATTTCCTTCGGTCAAAAAAGAAAAAAGACGGATACAATTTCCATGGCCCAAGCCTCACGTTGGCCCTTAATTAGTGGGTGAAAATGGACTTGACGTTGAAAGGCCACAACTCACTCATATGGGCTTGACCGACAAGGGGGGTAGAGCCTACACCCTCGTAAATTTAGTACCTACTGGAAATTCGTATTTTTAATATTTTATAAGATTCATAATTTTAAATTTTAAAAATCCATATCTTCAATATTAACTCCACTACCAGCCATTTCATTTTAAATGTGCAACCGAAATTTTAACCGGCCAATCCTGAATGGATCTTTGCTGCAGCCAGCCTCTAGCAACGACCATTATAATTAATGGTTGAATATATTTTAGGTCTGTTTCTAACCCTAACCCTAGCATAAACATATAGCAAATGGACATAATAGCCACTGGCATTGTCTTAAAGAAGAGAACCATGACAGCCCAGTTCTTATCAAACGAATTATTTTTGTCCATTGCCTACGCGTTTCAAGAATCAGGTAGATATAACATACAATTGCGAGGTTAGTTCATTTTATTTTATTTTATATTTTTCATGCTGTGAGGTTGATTAAAACGTTGAATACGGTTATAGAAACTATGTACTATTGTCATCATCAATCTGCTCCATGGATAAATTAATGACGTATTGATACCGTTAAATATAAATATGTAATTAGTTTTACAAAAATTATACACTATTTTCATTAAAAAAAAAACATTATTGCTATTCGTTCGCCAATCGCTTGGTAGAAATCGTTCAATTTAAACCAATTTTAATTATTCCATGCTCTGGTACCATGTGGAATTTGGTAATGATCAAGATCACACCCATGGGAAGTAGCATGTGTTTGACACACCCTCGGATCATGGCACTACTACTAGGACTACTTTTGTAGATCCAAATTTTGTTAATGTTGTATATGAGCAGGTTATGCAATTGATGCAAAACAAATAGGCTAATTCTGTTATCAATGTTGCAAGTTCACCCTTTGCTAATTTAGTAGAAACTAAATGAAGTGATTGTTTGATGGGATGTCAAACGGCAATGAATTTGCGGGTATGATGGATTCTTTTCTTCGTTTAGTTGCATTGATTAATGGAGTTGTTTCTTAGATAATTGATACTGGTGCAAGTGATCACACCATCCCCGTTCATTCCTTATTCTGTACCATTTTTCCTCTCTCTTAGCCTATTCTTATACACTTACCCAATAGCTCAACTAAACTTGCTTGTGAAGCAGGAACTATATACATTTCAAATCACCTTGTCTTACATAGTGTCTTATATGTTCCTAGGTTTAAACATTGCTTGCTTTCGGTTCCTAAATTGTTGCAAGACTATCCATTTGATTTTTTTTTTTTTTTTTTTTTACTAAAACCATTTGTTCCTTTCATGACCAGAACCTTAAGCAATGTGTAGGTAAAGCCCTTTTTTATAATGGATTGTATATGCTCAAGTTTAGAGCCATGAAGCCAGCTACTAGTATTGAGTAGGAGTAGGCATGAATTGGTTTGGTTAGATTTTTCCTAAAACCAAACCAAACCATAATTTATTATTGTTTTTCTTCCATCCCAAACCAAACCCTTAAGTAACGATTTGGTTCGAATTAGAAATTTTCTAAACCATTAAATAACGGTTTGGTTCGGCTTAGATTATAGATTAAACCAAAATTCTAGCTTTTTTTTTGTTTTAGTCTTTTTACATTTGTGTAGATACTTAAATATTTATATCACTTTACAAAGTTTATATTATAAACCATGATAAAATACTTTATGAATTTATTATACTTTTAATCTATAGTTATCTATAAAATTAGTTATCTACCAATAAAATACATTCACTAATCAATGCATATTATGTCATAATTTATAATTATTAGTAGAATCATCAAGTCAATCATGTACCAATACATTTAGCTAAAATAAAAAATCATCTATCAACAAAATTCATCAACGAATAAAATGATCTGCTGACAAAATACATTAAATAATTAATACATAATAAGAGTTTATAACTGCATAAATTTGATGAAGAAGATATAAGAAGATAACAATTTCTAGAAAAGGTTTTTCTATTTCAATGTCTTGTTTGTACATACATACATACATACATATATATATATATATATATACTGTTAGAATGTCTATCCTACCACTATATTAATTACATTATTTGATTATATTAATTACATTATTTGATTATATTAATTACATTATTTGACTAGTCTTATCATGCTCCTGTAAGATGGACGGCGGTGAAGTGAGTCCAATCTTGGTCTTAAGTGAGTGGAACTAAGAGAGAGCAAGAGGCTTCGTAAGTGCATCAGCGAGCTAATCTGATGACGAAATGTGGGAGACATGAAGTGAGCCACTTTGAACTTGTTCTCGTATAAAATGATAGTCAAGGGCAAGTTGTTTCATGCATGAGTGGAAGATTGGATTGGAGCAGAGGTTCGTGGCACCTACATTATCACAATGGATCATTGGTTAATGAAGAAGAGTGACACCAAGTTCTGTTAGGAAGGAGCAGGCCCAACATAGTTTGGTAGCCGTAGTAGCAACGGAACGACACTCAACTTCAGTGAAGAAACAGGCAACTATCCGTTGTTTCTTAGAGCTCCAAGAGATGGGATTGTGATGAAGGTAAATGATGTAAGCACTAGTGGAGATGTAATCTTGTTACTTGCCCAGTCGGCGTCAGTGAAGGCACGCAAATTAGGAGGAGAAATGTGACGAAGTGTAATTCCATGATCCAAGGTGCCACAGAGATACTGAACAAGTCATTTAACTGTATTCTAGTGATTAGTGGTTGGGTAATGCATAAATTGAGAAAGATTGTTTACTGTGTAAGCAATATACGGACGAGTGAGAGAGGGAGACATTGGAGACTCCCAACAACAGTTCAATACTTTGTAGGATTAGTTAAGGATGTGTCGGCATTTAAGGTGAGTGGTAGATAGATAGCTAGAGGCATTGAGATAGGTTTAGCTTCAGTCATATGATTTTTGTGAAGAAGATCAACAATGTACTTCCTTTGACTTAGAAATACACCATTAGTGCGAGGAATGACTTCAACACCAAAAAAGTAGTTCAACGTACCTAGATCCTTAATAGAGAACCGATGATAAAGTTGTTGGATAAACTTGTGTACAGTTTAGTTGCTATTCCCAGTGATAATGATGTCGTCAACATAGACTAAGAGATAGATGAGAATGCCATGATTGTTAAAGATGAACAAGGAAGGGTCAGCTACTAAATTAGTGAAGCCATAATCGAGAAAGAATTGGCGTAGTTCATGGTATTAAGCATTAGGTATTTGAGACCATAGATGGCTTTGTGGAGTTTACACACATGATAAGGATGATCATGATCAACGAAACCTGGTGCTTGAGACATAAACACATCCTCTGTAAGAGCCCCTTGAAGAAAAGCATTATTGACATCAAGTTGTCGTAGGTGCCAGCCATTAATAACTACAAGACTGAGAGCCAGGCATACAGTGGTGGGTTTGATGACAGGACTAAATGTTTTAGTATAGTCAACTCTAGGCTATTGATGAAAGCCTTTGGCAACTAAACATGCTCTATACCTATCAACAAAACCATTAGGCAAGTATTTAGTGCGAAAAATCCACTTACACTCAACTAAGTTTTGGGTAGGATGAGATTAATATGTTCCCATGTGCCATTATGAATGAGAGCATCAAATTCCTTGAATATTGCTTTATGCCACTTGGGATCCTTCATGACTTGACTGATGGTGGTAGGTTCAAGTATATGTTGATGAAGTTCAGCATTGAGATTAAGCTTTTGGATTGGTTTATGGATATTGTGTTTGGATTGAGTCATGATAATTCTAGGTGATGAGGGTGGGAAATTATGTATGTTTGAAGAAGGATTAAGTTCTGTAGATAAGGGAAGATCGAGGCTAGATTGTGGAGGAACAATAGTAGATGAAGGGGAAAACTGAACAGCCATATTAGGTTGCAAAGCTATAGAAGTAGGCAGGGCAGATGTGGTAGAGCTAGAACAGGCACCAAAGGGAAGAGTGATAGAACACCATTCGAGCATAGTGGAAGAAGAGGCATGAGGAAGAGATGGGAGAGAAGTGGCAAAAGGGAAAATAGATTCAACAAATCGAACATGACGAGATAAGTAGAAATGATTTGTAGAGATGTTTAGACAATGATATGCACTTTGAGTGGAGGAGTAACCAACAAAAACATACGAAGAAGAATGAGATTCAAGTTTGTGAGTGGTGTAAGGATGAAGCCAAGGATAACAAACATAACCAAAACTACAAAGTTTATCATAGTCTGGAATAGTACCAAAGAGTTTGAAAAATGGAGACACATTTTGAGGGTGAGAGTAGGGAGATGATTAATAAGATAGACTGCAGTAGTGAAAGCAAAGGACCAATACGTAAGAGGCATAGATGCATGAGGTAATAGAGAGAGGCCCGTTTCAACAATGTGTCGATGACGACGTTTTGAGTACTTATTGTGTTCCGGTGTATGAGGTAGAGAAGTAAGATGAGAAATACCATTGACTGTTAAGAAGGATGATCAAGCTTGATACTCCCCTCCATTTTCAAAATAAAGTGTTTTAATTGAACAATTAAAGAACTTTTCAACAAGAGCCTTGTATTGAATAAAAACATCTTGCACATTAGATTTTCGCTTAAGACAATATAATCAGATGTATTTTGTAAAGTAATCAACGAATATTATGTAATATTAAAATTATCATTGGATTGAATCGGTGACGTCCAAATATGAGTAAAAACAACCTCAAGAGGTGAAGAAGAAGAAAAAGGCAATTTTTGACTTTTATTGCAGCAACAAGAATTACAATAGAACTTGAGATTTGAAGAACCAGAAACATGTAAATTGGCTTAAGATAAAATATGCTTAAAAGTTGACACAAATGGATGACTAAGTTTGTGATGCCATGCAAGCAAAGTAGTTTTGATACTAGAGAAAGCAAGCAACGGTGAGGAAGAGGTTGGCCATTCATAAATACCACCTTTAGTTTAACCCTTTAAAAGTATTGGCTTGTGCACAGGTCCTTTACAAGAAAAGAAGATGGTAAGAATTCAATAGAGGTATTATTAGTCTTGCAAAATTGAGAAATGGAGATCAGATTGCATTTCATAATGGGAAACACATAGAACATTAGAAAGTGTAAAAGAGTGACAGGGAGTGTTGAGAGATGTTGAACTAGTATGTGTAATAAGAAGACCAGAACCATCACCAATCATAATCTCATCTGTGCCATCATAACTATTGTGAAGAGCAAGATTGTTGAGATCAGCAATAAATGTACTGCTATCAAGCAACCATGGATGACCAGAAGAGGTTGAGTTAGTGACAAGAGCTTGTGCTTGCCAAGGAGGTGTAACGTAAGATTGTGTTAGTGCAATAGGTTGAGGTGGTGGTTGTGCATGAGGATATTGTTGGTGAAACAATGGGCATTGTGAAACAACATGTCTTTATGTACGACACCACTAGCATTTACTAAGAAACGGTCAGGCTGAGTGGTGTACCAAAGTGTTAGCAGGTTTGGTGGAATGTGTTGTAGCAGGGGTAAATTATTTAGATGAACCATTGATAGAATAAGGAGGATGGTTGCGAGCAGACCACTGATTTTAACGCATGTTGGAGAGATGTGTAGATGCTGATAGAATAGGGGAGCTTGAAAAATTTTGAAGAGCCAGCTCTTTGTTGATGAGTTTTTCATCTAGTTCATCAAAGGAAATGATAGTGTCACGACTATTTACCACATCTATTACAGATTTATTATTTTTATCAAGTCCTTCCAAGAATTTTTCAATCAAATCTTCTTGACCTAGAGGTTTACCAAGGGTAACAGGCTCATCTGCACGAGTTTTGATAGCTTGCATGTAATCTGTGATAGAAAGAGAGCCTTTACTAATGTTTTTCAGATTATTCTTGAGTTGCTTGATGTTTCATCGAGAGGGTCAAGCATAAGTGTTAGCAAGAGTTTACCATGCCTCTTGAGATGTTTTTGATTGAGTGACAAGTGACATAATATTTGGTGAAAGAGTACCCATAAGAGCTCCAAATAAAAGTTAATCCTATCTTAGCCATATTTGATATGCTAGATTAGGAGTTATAATGTTATTAACTATGATAGTGGTTGGAGGAGAAGGATGGGAACCATCAATGAACTTCTGCAGGTCATAGCCAAATAAGATTGATTCCATTTGGGTTTTCTAAGAGAGATAGTTTGTAGATGTGAGTTTAATTGAGTTGTGAATTGTGATCATAGTTAATGGATTTGAAGGTTCTTGAGTGTTTTGAATAATAATGGGAGAGTCCTTGTTTGCCATTAGGAAGGATAGAAAAAGGTTGGCAAGGATCAAGAACCTATGACATAAATTTTTATAGAGCACGGTCAAGGCTCTGATACCATGAGGAAGATATACGAAGAGAACAATTTCTAGAAAAGGTTTTTCTATTTTCAATGTCTTGTTTGTACAGACATAGAGATATATATATTATATTGGAATATCTCTCCTACCATTATATTAATTACATCATTTGACTATATTAATTATATTATTTGACTATATTAGTTACATTATTTGACCAGTGTTATCACATTGTTTAACTAGTCTTATCATTTCATACTATATAAAGTTAAAAACTATTAAAAAAACAATAGTTCATCATAAACAAAAAAATATGTCATAAGCCCAAAAAAGAAATTTAAAAATGAATAAGCTTAATTTAATCAATAGTCACCAAATAATAAATATCAAATGAAAATATATGAACATATATGACCTTTAATCAATCATCATAAAAAAAACCTATAATTACAACTTACAAGTAAAATATTATTATATTTTTCTAAAATGGTTTAGATTGATTTTACGGATTGGTTTAGATTGAAAAATTTTTAAACTAAATTGTTAAAAAAAAAACTATATTTTCGGTTTTGTTTGGTTCAATTATAGATTAGTTTGGTTTAGTTGGTTTTTTTACCCACCCCTACTGAGGATGTTTCAACCTTTTCTTTATCTACTTCTTGTAATATGTTGACACAAAATAATCTTCATCTTCATTTGTTTAATGCTCGACTTCGTCATTCTTCTTTAACCAAGCTTGAGAATATTTTGTTTTGTCAACAATATGATCTTAAACACTTTCATTGTGATACTTGTTAAATAGCAAAATTACATTGCCTTCCTTTTGCTAGAAATGTTAAAACATCAAGTGCTTTGTTTGATCTTCTTCATTTAGATGTTTAGTGTCCTTATCTTGTTCCTAATAGAATGGAAGAGCATTATTTTTTTTACCACAATGGATGATTTTTCGTGAGTTTGGACTTTTTTTTTTTTTAAAGATTAAAGTCTTAAGTTTATCAAACTTTGGTTTACTTTCTTGCTTATATTAAAAAACAATGTGGTATGTGTCCAAAACCTATTAGAAGTGATAATAGAGAGGAGTTCTTATCCATGGACGGTCAAAGATTATTTGCTTCTTTAGGCTTTGTTCATCAAAAAACTACATTGCATACTCCCCAACAAAATGGCTAAGTAGATAGAAAGCGTCGTCATTTGCTTGATACATCAAAAGCTTTACGGCTACATGCTTATTTACCTAAGGAGTTTTTGGGTGATTGTCTTTTGGCTGCAACATTTCTGATAAATAGGATGTTGTCTTCTTCTATTGGGTGAAAACACCTTTTGAACTTATTTTCAGCACTCCTCCAATGTATGGTGCTTTATGTGTGTTTCGTGGTTTGTGCTTTGCTCCTTGATTAGGTGCTTGTATTGATAAATTTGATGTTAGAGGAATCCGTTGTGTGTTTTTGGGATATGCTCAAGGTCATAAAGGATACCAAGTATATGATTTGGAGAATAAGAAGGCTTTTGTGAGTAGAGATGTTTACTTTGTGGAAGATGTTTTTCCTTTCAAGCAAACACTTGAAGTTTCTTCTCCATCTCTTTTTCCTTTCACTTCTGTTTTTTTTTATGATGATGATACCTTTGTTTCTTCATCTCCTTCTACTATTGCTACTCCTTATGTGCCTTTTCATTTTAACGGAAGTGAATATTTCTTTGTTTCTATTCCTTCTAATGTTGATGTTTCAACATCAAACACTCTTCAACATTCTTCTAGAATCAGATAACCACCAAGCTGGCTCAAAGACTTTGTGCATACCATTCATCATGTTACCTCTTCCCCTTCATTACTTAGCTCTTCTTCTCCAACCAAATATCCATTATTTGCCCTTAATGCCTTTCACACTTATCCATCAACCTTTGTGTATTTACTTGCTAATGTGTTGATAACTAAGGAACAAAAATCATATGTTAAAGCTTCTAAACATGAACCTTGGGTGAATGCTATGAATCAAGAGTTGCAAGCTTTAGAAAACAATAACAGTTGGGAATTGGTTGATTTATCTCCTTTTAAGGCTTCAATTGGTTGTCGTAGGGTATATAAAATCATATATCATGCCGATCATAGTGTTAAATGTTATAAGTCTCATCTTATAGCAAAAGGGTATACTTAAGTGCGTGGAATGCTAACCTAGATACTATGCATTTACTTTTTGCTATAGCAGCAGTCAAACATTGAGGATTACATCAAGTTGATGTGAACAATGCATTGTTGCATAGTTCACTTGATGAAGAAATTCATGTGGATCTTCTTCTAGGTTATATTAAAGCTAAGCATGATCAAGGTTGTTGCCTTTTGAAGTTCTTGTATAGATTTAAGCAGGCTTCTAAACAATGGAATTTAGAAATATATAATTTCCTTCTTTGTCTTAGATTTATATGTTCTGCTCATGATAATTTACCATATCTACCTCTACCGGTTTGCTTGTTATATTGTTATACGTGGATGATATGATTATTGTTGGTGATGATGTTGCTAGTTTTGTTGATTTGTAGCTTTGGTTACACATCAGTTCACTATTAAGGACTTGGGTTTAGCTCAATATTTCTTGGGTTTGGGGATTTATCATACTTCAGCAGGTATACTTTTGAATCAGAGGAAATTTTCCTTAGATTTATTACTTGATGCTGGTATGACTACATCTAAACCAATACGTGTTCCACTTCCTATAAGTCTTTCTTTATATACTAATGTTGGTGCTCCATTGGCTGATCTTACTCAATATCATCGTTGAGTTAGGTGTTTACTTTACTTAATGAATACCACAATTGATCTTTCCTTTCCCATTCATAAATTAGGTCAGTTTCTTGTTTCCCTACCTAAAGTGCATATACAGGCTTTAGTTCAATTGTTGTGCTCTGTTAAAGGATCAATTGATAGAGGCCTTTTTTATTCTTCTAATAATTCTATTTTGTTTGCATGCGTACTTTAATTTGGGTTAGGTTGCTTGTGAATTTGATCACAAATCTATTTTGGGATTTTGCATTCTCCTTTGTGATTTGTTGATTTCTTGGACATCTAAGAAACAAACTACTATTTATACCTCCCCTACAAAAGCTAAATATCATTGTATGAGTTTTGTTTCCAAGGAAATACAATAGCTTTCACATTTTCTTAAGGATTTTGGTTTTTCTTTTCATTGCCAATTGATTTGTTTATGGATAATAAACCTACCAAGCTAATCACTGAGCATTGATGTTATCACACTAGAACTAAACATATTTCCATTGATATCCATTTTATTCAAGATTCAGTTGCCTCCTGGTTTCTTCAAACTATTTTTGTTTCATCCAACAAGAAACTTGCAAATTTTCTTACCAAATCAGTCACTAAAGCTCAACTTCTTTATGCATGCTCCAAGCTAGGTCTTTGATAAGCTCCACCTTTAAAGGGGTGGGGTATAGAATTGTACATATTATACTTTTTTTATTTGTATTGGCCCATGTGTACAGTTCTGATGTGGTAGAGTTAGTTTAGTTATTTGATTTTCTCATGTATAAATATTGTTTATGTTTTCCTGTTCCAATATATAACCATAATTTCCATTAGAGAAGCTTCTTTTACGAACACATTCTACTTCCCATGGTTGTGATCTTGATCATTACCAAATTCCACATTTTTCTCATACATTGAATATATCAAAAAAAAAAAAAAAAAAAGAAGAAGAAGAAGAAGAAGAAGCAAACAAGGTGATAGCTTAATATAGAATGAATTTTGATGAATTTTGATGATTTTGAGCTATGTGTTTCTATTTGTGTTTGCAAATCATTGATTTATTATCACCTTGTTTGATTCTTCTTCTTCTTCTTCTTTTTTCTTTTGTTGATCTCTCCTTGATTTTTTCTTGTCTTTTTCTTTTCTTGTTTTTTCTATTCTTTTTTTTTCTCTTTTTTCCTTTTTTGGGACATGAATCCAAGGTGATTTGTTTTTCTTTTATGGCTTATAGCTCAAAGTGTATGTGTTGTGTATGATTTGAGACTTTTTTTTTTCAAAGGAAATGATTTATTTGTGTCAATTGACTACTCTTGAATTGATGCAACTAGGGTAAGTGCATACAAATTAATCCTTTTTCTCCTTGTTAATGACCTTAACCACTTGATTGCCCCATTGTGGGGTGGTTCCTGACAGGGTTTATTTTAAGACACTTCCTTGATAGGCTCAAATGGGCTGACAAAGGGTAAATGTGTTTAAGATTTTGAAATGAATGCCTAATTTCATTTTGACCCTGATAAGATCATATTTTGTACAAATCTTGATAATCAATTGAGCTAGAATGGATATTTGTTTTGATTAAATTTTATGTTTCAGGACTAATTTGGATAAAGAAATCAAAACAAGTGAATTTGAATTGAAAAGAGGAAAAATTGAAGTCAAGGCCGGCAATTCATCATTCAAAGCCGCCTCAAAGCTGCCGGCGTAGAAGATGAAGAAGCCAGCGTAAATGAAGGCCGGCAGCCCAGAACTGAAACATCACCAGCTTTGAAGGAGTTACAATAAGCCGGCATGAAAGCCGCCGGCCTTGAGGCAGTGTACATGGAAGAATTGAAGAGACATGAAGATCCAACACTTGAAGGAAAATGAAGCAACACATCTGTTGGAATGCCTACGCCGGTGTCAAAGCCGCCGGCCTTGGGACGGCGTTCGTTATAAATCTGCCCAACGCTTCATTTCTGACTACATACGCCGGCTAGATCTACGTTCAAAGCCGCCGGCGTTGAAGCGGCCTACATTGTAACAGATATTGAAGGCTGCCAGTGCACTGCCTGCAAAGGACAATTTGAAGATACGCCGCCTGTAAGCCGCCGGCGTAGGATCCATAACGGCCGGCGTACATTGAGAAACAGCAAAGCTCATTAAATGTTTTTCGAAATTTTTCCTATAAATAGGGGGTCTTCCCCTCATTCAGAATCATCCAAGCAACCAAATCCATACTACAAGTAGCTTTAGAATATTTAGAATAGGCATTTCATAAGAGATTTTGAAGAGATTTGAAGTTATACAAGATTTGCAAGTGAAGCTTTAGTATTTTGAATTGGTGATTTCTAATCTTATTCTTTTTATGCAATTCATATACTTGAATATTCTGATCATAATGAAATCATTTGCAATTTCTTATTTGATTGTTGAATCATCATCCATGAGTAGCTAAATTCTTTTTGTGGGAAGTTGATGAAGCTTTAAACATGCTAAGATGATTTTTGAATCCATGTTATAGATATTTAGAATCATGAAATATTCATATTGAATTCTGATTATTCATGTTTTGGTGTATAAGAATTCTAATAACTCGGAAGGGAAATTAGTGTTCACATGAATTCATAAATTGAGATTAAATTGCAATTGCGGAAGCGGCGTAGTTTAATCTAGTTTAGAAATTATCCATGAATATTAATGCAATGTTTTATGTTGATTTCTCACTAAGGAATTAGGAGATTTTAATATAAAGTATTAGTCAATTATAGAATCGGGAGATTTATAATTGTAATTTTGATTCCACTAATGATTTATTTAACGGAAGTTATTGAATTGTTTTGTGGTTTAAAAGGTTTTCAAACTTTGTTTTTAAATCTTGATAATTTCTTATGAATGTTCATGAATCTAATTATCATTATAACATGAGTTCAAGTTGATTAGCAATAGTTTAAAGTGGATTCTATCCTTCCCACACTTTTCACCATATCCCTCTCTTTAAAAGCTCATTGCATTTCATATAGATAATTAGTTAGATAAGTTAGTTTAACTTAATCATCAATTGCCTAGATATTAGTATTAGTTGATAATTGTCTAGTAGTTAGTAAATCCTTGTGGGATCGACACTTTATTCATGCTATATTACAATAGAAGACCTAGTGCGCTTGCTAGAAATATGCTTTAAAATTCAATACTTATCACAGCACATCAAGTTTTCTGGCGCCGTTGCCGGGGATTTATTAATATTAGACTAACTTCAGCTTTGCTAGTAGTTTAGGTTTAAATTTTTTGAAATTTTCCTTTTCTCTTTGCAGGTTATATGCGAAGAAGTAGAAGTGCTGAAATTCTACCTTTAGATCCAGAAATCGAAAGAACCCTGCGACAACAGAGAAGAAGGAACCAAAGAAGAGGAGCAATGGCAAAAATCAAGATAACAACAACCAATTGCAACCAGCTGCTCCAAGGGCAATTCGAGACTATACGGTGCCTACTATTCAAGATCCCGCCATACGAATGCCCACTGTGGAGGCAAACAATTTTGAGCTTAAACCGTCCCTAATTCAAATGGTTGAATCACATCAATTTGGAGGATATCCAAATGAGACGCCAGATGAACACATTGCCAAATTCCTTCAATACACCAACACTGTCAAACTCAATGGTGTAAGAAACGAAGTCATCCGACTTCAGCTTTTCCCTTTCTCTCTTAGGGATAAAGCTTTGGCATGGTACAACTCCCAACCTCCAGATTCAATCACCACATGGGCTGATCTGACAAAGAAGTTTTTGAAAAGATTTTTCCCTCCAGCAAGAACCGCCAGATTAAGAAATGAAATTTCCAACTTCACCAAATTCCCTGGAGAATCATTATATGATGCTTGGGAAAGATTCAAAGAGGCGGTCAGAAAGTGTCCACACCATGGTTTACCCGATAATCTACTAATTGAAATTTCTACCTCAGTCTTGATGAAGCTTTAAGGTCATTAGTAGATGCTACATCGGGCGGATCACTGATGGGGAAGACATATGAGGAAGCTAGTGAGATTATTGAAGAATTAGCTTCTGCTGCTCATAATTGGAGTTGTGAAAGAACAAGATCTAAAGTAGCATCATTGATAAAGAAGATATCTCACAACTCAAGCTCAAATGGCTACTCTCATCACTCAAGTAAGTAAACTCACAACTACAAATACTTCCAATAAAAACAACAAGTGTTTTGTTGTGAGATTTGCTCAGGACCACACTCCTCTTTTGAGTGTCCACATGGATCATCTTCAAATGACGAGCAGCTCAATTATGTGGGAAATTTCCAAAAAGGCAATTTTGGAAACACATATCATCCGAATATGCGAAATCATCCAAATCTTTCATATCGGAATGATGCCAATGTTCTAAAGCCACCACCTGGTTTTCAAGGACAAGGATATGTGAGAAATGCTCCACCTCAACAGCAAATTCAAACATCCACTGATGCATTACTGAGGGATTTCATTGTTACCACAACAAATTCACTCAACAATCAGAATGCAATCATTCAAGATTTGCAAGGGAAACTCCATCAACTTGCACAGCAAGTGAGTAATAGACCATCCGGGTCTTTACCAAGCAACACGGAGGAGAATCCCAAGACTGTAAATGCAATCACATTGAGAAGTGGAAAGGAGATTGCTCCAGTTGAGGAACTACTAAAGATGAAGAGGAAATTCCCCACAAAACAACAAAGGGAAACGAAAGATGGAGGAAACTATTCAAAAACCACCTGAGGTGAAATCATATGTTCCTCCCGTTCCTTTTCCAGGAAGATTAAAGCAACAAAAGCTTGATGAGCAATTTTCAAAATTCCTGGATGTTTTCAAAAAGCTGCACATCAACATTCCATTCTTAGAAGTAATTCAAGGAATGCCTTCCTATGCCAAATTCATCAAGGAATTGCTGTCTAACAAGAGGAAGATTGATGGAATGTGATACTCACTGGAGAATGTTCCATGATCCTTCAGAAACAAACAACCAGTCTGCCCACTAAGCTCCGAGATCAGGGAAGTTTTACTGTTCCTTGCACCATTGGTGATTGTTTTTTGATAAAGTTTTAATTGATTCTGGTGCAAGTATCAACTTAATGCCTTCATCTATATTTCAAAAACTAGGATTAGGAGATTGCAAAGATACACATGTAACTTTGCAACTTGCTGATAGAAGTGTAAAATACCCTAGGGGTATTGTAGAAAATGTCCTAGTTAAAGTTGACAAATTCTTTTTTCCTGTGGATTTTGTAGTGCTTGACATGGATGAAGATAGGGAAGTTCCCATGATCTTGGGCAGACCGTTCCTTGCAACAGGAAAAGCACTAATTGATGTGGAACAAGGGCAACTTACATTACGGTGATGTGAACAGGTTACTTTCAATGTCTATGAGGCAATGAAGAAATTTGATGATGCCAATGCCTGTTACACCATCAATACCATTGATGAGCTGGTTTCTGAGTCACTTGAGGAACAAACTGGTGTGGAGACTATGGAGTCTGTCTTAAGAGAGGACAATTGGAGTGATGATGAAGAGAAGAAGAGACAATGGAAGATGTACCAATGATCAAAACCAGATATTATGAATCTTTGGGTACAAATGAGCAGAAGCAAGTTCCATCTTTGATGCAGCCACCACCTTGGAACTAAACCACTTCCTGACCATCTGAAGTATGCTTTTCTTGGAATTGGCGATACTTTGCCAATTATCATTTCATCTGCATTGACAGATACACAAGAACAACAGTTGATTGATGTGTTGAAAAAGCACAAAGAAGCAATCGGATGGACCATTGCTGATATCAAGGGTATTAGCCCTACCATTTGCACTCACAAAATTCTTATGGAAGCCGAGTGTAAACCTACAGTTCAACCACAAAGGAGACTCAACCCGACACTTAAAGAAGTTGTCAAGAAAGAAGTTTTGAAGCTGCTTGACGCAGGTATCATCTATCCTATCTCTGATAGTAAATGGGTTAGTCCGGTTCAAGTAGTGCCAAAGAAAGGTGGTATGACTGTAGTGAAGAATGAGCAAAATGAATTGATTCCTACTCGTACTGTGACTGGGTGGAGAGTTTGTATTGATTACAGAAGTTGAACGATGCCACTCGAAAGGATCACTTTCCACTTCCCTTCATTGATCAGATGTTGGAGAAACTTGCAGGGCATGATTATTATGTTTTCTTGATGGATATTCTGGATACAATCAGATTCTATTGCACCCGATGATCAAGAGAAAACAACATTCACTTGTCCTTATGGCACATTTGCCTTTAGGAGAATGCCTTTTGGACTTTGCAATGCACCTGCTACATTTCAGAGGTGTATGATGGCTATATTCTCAGATATGCTTGAGAATTTTATCGAGATCTTCATGGATGATTTTTCAGTCTTTGGAAAGTCATTCGATCTATGTCTTGAGAATTTAGCTTCGGTTTTACAAAGATGCAAAGATACCAATCTGATTCTGAATTGGGAAAAATGCCACTTCATGGTTAGAGAAGGGATAGTGTTGGGTCACAAAATTTCTGCGAGAGGAATTGAAGTGGATAAAGCCAAAGTGGAGATTATTGAGAAGTTACCACCACCCACGACTGTTAAAGGAGTCAGAAGTTTTCTTGGACATGCTGCTTCTACAGACGATTCATCAAGGACTTCTCCAAAATTTCGAGACCTCTTTGCAATCTTCTGGAAAAGATGCGTGTTCAATTTTGATGAGAAATGTATGCAGGCATTCAATTTATTAAAGGAAAAGCTCATTTCCACACCAGTGATCATTGCGCAGACTGGGAGCTTCCTTTCGAACTCATGTGTGATGCCAGCGACTTTGCAGTTGGAGCGGTACTTGGTCAGAGACGAGGTAAGATCTTTCATGTTATATACTATGCAAGTAGAACACTGAATGAGGCCCAGAGAAATTATGCTACTACTGAGAAAGAACTTTTAGCTGTTATCTTTGCATGTGATAAATTTAGGCCTTATTGATAGGTTCTAAAGTTGTAGTATACACTGACCATGCAGCTCTCAAGTATTTGTTTGCTAAAGCTGATGCAAAACCTAGTTGATTAGATGGGTTTTATACTGCAAGAATTTGATCTTGAAATTAAAGATAAAAAGGGAACTGAAAATGTTATTGCTGACCATTTGTCTAGACTTGAATCTGATAGTCTCGACATTCCTATCAATGAGAAGTTCCCTGATGAACAGTTGCATGCAGTAGAGATTCTTGATTTGCCATGGTATGCTGATATTGTGAATTATTTGGTTAGTAAGATTATTCCATATGGTTTGTCATATCCTCAAAAGAAAAAGTTTTTGCATGATGTAAAATACTATTTTTGGGATGAACCATATCTGTTTAAAAAATGTGCTGACCAAATAATTAGAAGATGTGTGCCTGAATCTGATCAGCTTAGCATTTTAGAACACTGTCATTCAAGGGAAGCAGGAGGACACTTTGGTGTTCAAAGGACTGCAGCAAAAGTATTGTCATCTGGATTTTATTGGCCTAACTTGTTTCATGACTGCAGGAATTTCATTATGTCATGTGCTCAATGTCAAAGGACAGGTAACATTTCTAAACGACATGAATTACCACAAAACAATATTCTGGTAATTGAGCTTTTCGATGTTTGGGGGATTGACTTTATGGGTCCTTTTCCTCATCTTTTTCAAATAAATACATACTTGTGGCAGTTGATTATGTTTCAAAATGGGTGGAAGCTGTTGCTTTACAAACAAATGATGCCCGAGTAGTTTTGAAATTTTTGAAAAAGAATATTTTTACCAGATTTGGTGTGCCCAGAGCTATAATTAGTGATGGGGGGTCTCATTTTTGTAACAGGCAATTTGAAAAACTTTTGCAAAATACGGTGTTACACATAAAGTGACTACCCCCTATCATCCACAAACAAGTGGGCAAGTTGAAGTTTCTAATAGGGAGATAAAAAGAATTTTGGAAAAAACAGTTAATGCATCAAGAAAAGATTGGTCTTCAAAATTAGATGATGCATTATGGGCTTACAGGACTGCTTTTAAAACCCCTATTGGAATGTCCCCATACATGCTTGTTTTTGGTAAATCATGTCATCTTCCTGTAGAACTTGAGCACAAGGCATTTTGGGCTATAAAATTCCTTAACTTTGATGAAAAAGCTGCAGGTAAAAAGAGATTGCTCCAATTGAATCAACTGGAAGAATGGAGAAATGAGGCATTTGAAAGCGCTCGTATCTATAAGGAACGAGCAAAGAAATGGCATGATAGGAACATCATCAAACGAGAATTTTTTCCTGACAAAAAGTGTTACTTTACAATTCTCGTTTGAAGTTGTTTCCTGGAAAATTACGGTCAAGATGGTCGGGACCGTTTGAGATAGCAAAAGTTTTTCCATATAGCGGTTGAATTAAAAACTGAGGATGATCGAACTTTTAAAGTGAATGGGCAACTGCTCAAGCATTATTTTGAGGGGGAAATCTTGACAGTACTACTACTGTCATCAATTTAAAGAACCATGATCAGGTCAGGAAAGTCGGGCTAAGCGACTTTAAACTAAGCGCTTCTTGGGAGGCAACCCATGTCTAATTTTAGAGTAATTTTTTTTTTGTTTGTTTTTACTAACTTAGCTATTAGTGTGGCAGGATATTAGAAAAAAAAAAAATTCAAAAGGTTGAAGGCCGGCTCAGAGCTGCCAGCTTGAGCAAGCTCTGAGAAAACAAGGAAGGCCGGCCCAAAGCCGCCGGCTTACTGCCGGCGTAAAGGAGTAGGTGAGCACCGCAAAAGAGGCCGGCAGTGGAGAGTTGAAGGCCGCCGGCTTTGCCAGCGTATGAAACACAAGATTTAGGCCGGCTTGGGGAAGGTCTAGGCCGCCGCTTATATGCCGGCGTTGGAGTACAAGATTTACGCTGGCAAGGGAAGGTGAAGGCCGCCGGCTTAAGCCGGCGTATATTGCAGATTTCTTGATTTATGAAAATTCCCGATGAAGGCCGGCATCTGAGATTCAAAGCCGCCAGCTTTGCCGCGTATCCATTTAGGCCGGCAGCGTATATCGATAAGCGGCCAGCTTTGACCTCTCGGTATGTAATTTTTTCACTTACACTGGCTTAAAAGCCGCCGCTACATTGCAGAAATGCCGGCGTACATGTGCAGAAGCTTAAAACAGGTACGAATCTCTCTCTTTCTTTCATTCACTCATTCTCACATTCTCTCAATCACTCTCAATCAACAATTCAATCTCTTGGTCATCATCTCGCGGTGTTTAATCCCTATATCAAGTAAGTCATCATCCTTTACACTTGTTGTTTTATTTCAAATCCGTCTGTATGCATTGTTAAGATTAATTTGTCAAAATGGGTTTGAAATTTTTATCATTGATATAGCTTTCGGTTGATAATGAAAATGATTGCTGGGATGATATTGCTAATGTTTTGAAAGTGGATTTCGGTTATTCCAATTTGTGCTATGTCGATCCATGAAATGTGTTAGATTGTAAAGTTAGGGTTCTTGAGTTGTGTAGAGGATTTCAATTTCGAATTTGGGGTTTTGGAGATGATGTTATAGCTGCTGGATTGATTGTTTTACTGTTATTAGTAGTTCCAATTCTTGCATTGTGCTCAAATTTGCTCAGAATTGAAAGAGGAATTGGATTTGTGCTCAAATGTTACAACAATTTCAGTATAAAATTGATTTTGGGACAAAAAGGAAAAATTTTTGAAAATCAATTTTATTTGAAAAATTTGAAAATTCCAACGTTCAATTCTGAGCTGGCAAGCCTAAGCTGCCAGCTTTGATAAGTAATATGCAAGTGTATATCCATGCAATTCATTAGTTGATTGGTTTCAATTAGTTATATGTATTGATATCCACAATTGTTTAAAAACATGTTTTAGGCATATATCAGAATTTGCATTCCTTAATACTAATTGAATTCAAATTATTTGCAGGAATGGCCCCAAAACAAAAACGACCAAGAACGGGTGATGCTTCTACATCGGGTTCAGAGACCCGAAATCTGCTGTCCAGTCAGCAATATGCGAAGGATAGAAAGAGAAGGCTGGTCAAGAACGACTTTATAAACATCCAGTATTTAGACTGGTGCTTGCTGGATCAGTATGATATGGTAGACAAATTCGAGGGATTATTCAAGATCCAGCGTGGCTGAGATTATTTGACCTTCGGAGCCTGCATACAAGAATCTGACGATAGAATTCTTGTCCACGGTCAAAAATATCCAGACCGTGAGGAGTCCACCTTCCAGTTCCAGGCCTATGGACAGATACGGGAAGTAAAATTGAAGCAGATAGGCCACATTTGGGACTGTATGACAGTAAGAAGAGAACGGACTTTGCCAAACAGTTGGCCAGAGGACATGACACAGGAGGCTTACTGGGCCCACCTAGTTGGTCCTGGATCAAATGAGCACTTTGTCCCATCAAAATCACTGGCCACGTCATTCAGTGCCGTTGAGCACAAGCTCCTCCATCACATTATTGCACACACCCTGAGTAACAAAAAGACGTCACAGCAAGGTGACTACATTTGATATGTTCTACCTGTTTAGCCTTATTAGAGGTTACAGGATTGATCTCGGGGTGGAGGTAGCAAATTTTATATACCGGCAGGCTGAGGACACGAGGACCCGAGGTGTGGGTTGTGGAGGCTACATCACTCGGCTATTGAAGGGGATGAATCTTTTTGAGCCTCCACAGGATGATGAGGTGTATGAATGCAAGAGATCACATCTGCACCATTTAGAGGCTGGGGATTGCTGAAAAACCCCAGGCCAGCACAGCCACCGGTATTGGAGGAGGTTGAGTTCCAGGATATTTTTCCTGGAGACGTTCCATTTGAGATGCCATCTACATCTGCTCCACCTCCTCCTACAGGCGCTTCATCGCATACGGTATGGACCAGCTTAGGCTGGATGTTGAAGAGCTGAAGCGTCAGAGTCAGGAGCTCAGAGATAGTCAAGAAAGGGAGAGAAAGAAGAACAAGAAATTCAGAAAGACTATCTTTGATGCGCTGAAGACGGCCATCTGCTGCATTAGCCCAGAGACGGGGCTGGCATGACCTATCAGACTTCATCTGAGTCTCATCACTCAGATAGGCTCAGTTCAGAGCATACTCAGACAGCCCAGGAGCACTGCGAGACACACACCGAGGGCAGCAGCAGACAGAGCCCGGGGCCAGAGAGCTAGAGACCCTGCTAGCTCTTATTTGCTTTTATTTGATATCTATATTATTGGCCTGTATATTTATTGAGTACCCAAGTTCCTGTGGGTGAACTCATTTCTTATTTTTTGCTTTTATTCTGCTTTTATTTTGTTTTTGTTTTTGTTTTTCTTTGTAGTGATTACAGGAATCGAGCAAAGCAAATCTCTTGCAATGCCAAATTTTGATGATTATGAATCAACTGACTTCAGGGAAGTATCCAATTCATTTCTTATTTCTTTCCTCTGTTTTATTTGTTGAAAAACAGTGAGGTCACTGTTTGATTGAAGTGTGGGGGAAGGAATAGAATTACATGAAGTGCTGAAGTATGATCTGTTTGCTGTTGTTTATTGAAAAATCTTCCACCTTGTATTTTTGGTTTGAAAGCAAATCATGAGGAAATTCTGCCAAAATTTTTTCAAAAATCTCTTGAAATTGGAGATAGTACAAAGCAAAGAATGAAAATCAATGAAATTGACTTGTGAAAGTCTTACTCACCTGCTATTGTGATTGGTTTACTAAGTTAAAATTAAGTTGTAAAATCCTTAAGGAACAAGTTTACTTTATTTTTAACTTTGGAATTGGAAATTTAAGAGCTGGTCGAGTCCTTTTGTTGAAAAATAAACAGGTCTACTTCTTGGAAATTTTAATTTGTATATATTCTTTGAATTTTAACACTTGGTGAAAGAGGTAGAAGAAACTTTTAAACTTAGTGATCCTTTATAAAAATAAGTCTTTGATATTGTATTGCATTCAAAAAGAAAGAACAAGCATAGCCACTACTCCTCTGACTTGAAATATTGAGTTATGAGTATCTGAACTTGAATGTTAAAGTGAGGAAGAGTTCTTAGGGGTATTTTGAAACCTGGTCACTTAGGTGATGAGCCTGGGATGTGCCGACTCAATGAACTCACTGTAACGAGAAGGGAAGAATGGCAAAAGTTCAATTCATGAGCTTTGAAAAACAAAAAGATGGAGGCAAAAACCTCCCAAAAAGAAAATAAATGCTTGAGAAAGAAAAAGAAAAATGAATGCAAAATATGCAAAGGAAGGAGACTTATAATAAAGAAGGAGAAATTCTAAGGAAAAAGTAGATACCACATGCTTTCATTTTGTGTTACTTAGAATATATATAAGCTAGAAATCCAATGAAGTTTAAATGAGTATTTTTCCTTAGTGGATTAAGTATTTGCTTTTGAATTGAAAGTTCTTTTGTTAAAAGTTGAGATTAAAACTTGTTTTGTTTGGATTAACTCCTAAATTTTGATTATAGTACTCTAATTGCAAGGAATTGGTATGGTTAGAGCTGTAGATACAAGAGAATCAAGTTAAAGAAGTTGAGATTTAAACAGGAAAATTGTACTATCTGAAAAGAGATTTCATATTATTCTTCATTTTGCTTGAGGACAAGCAAAAGTTCAAGTGTGGGGGAATTGATAAGATCATATTTTGTACAAATCTTGATAATCAATTGAGCTAGAATGGATATTTGTTTTGATTAAATTTTATGTTTCAGGACTAATTTGGATAAAGAAATCAAAACAAGTGAATTTGAATTGAAAAGAGGAAAAATTGAAGTCAAGGCCGGCAATTCATCATTGAAAGCCGCCGGCTTTTAGACGGCGTAAAATCCAAGGCCGTTGCAGCACAGCCAGCTTTGCCCAGCACAAGTTAAACAACATTCAAAGCCGCCTCAAAGCTGCCGGCGTAGAAGATGAAGAAGCCAGCGTAAATGAAGGCCGGCAGCCCAGAACTGAAACATCACCAGCTTTGAAGGAGTTACATATAAGCCGGCATGAAAGCCGCCGGCCTTGAGGCAGTGTACATGGAAGAATTGAAGAGACATGAAGATGCCAACACTTGAAGGAAAATGAAGCAACACATCTGTTGGAATGCCTACGCCGGTGTCAAAGCCGCCGGCCTTGGACGGCGTTCGTTATAAATCTGCCCAACGCTTCATTTCTGACTACATACGCCGGCTAGATCTACGTTCAAAGCCGCCGGCGTTGAAGCGGCCTACATTGTAACAGATATTGAAGGCTGCCAGTGCACTGCCTGCGCAAAGGACAATTTGAAGATACGCCGCCTGTAAGCCGCCGGCGTAGGATCCATAACGGCCGGCGTACATTGAGAAACAGCAAAGCTCATTAAATGTTTTTCACGAAATTTTTCCTATAAATAGGGGGTCTTCCCCTCATTCTCAGAATCATCCAAGCAACCAAATATCCAGTACTACAAGTAGCTTTAGAATATTTAGAATAGGCATTTCATAAGAGATTTTGAAGAGATTTGAAGTTATACAAGATTTGCAAGTGAAGCTTTAGTATTTTGAATTGGTGATTTCTAATCTTATTCTTTTTATGCAATTCATATACTTGAATATTCTGATCATAATGAAATCATTTGCAATTTCTTATTTGATTGTTGAATCATCATCCATGAGTAGCTAAATTCTTTTTGTGGGAAGTTGATGAAGCTTTAAACATGCTAAGATGATTTTTGAATCCATGTTATGATATTTAGAATCATGAAATATTCATATTGAATTCTGATTATTCATCATGTTTTGGTGTATAAGAATTCTAATAACTCGGAAGGGAAATTAGTGTTCACATGAATTCATAAATTGAGATTAAATTGCAATTGCGGAAGCGGCGTAGTTTAATCTAGTTTAGAAATTATCCATGAATATTAATGCAATGTTTTATGTTGATTTCTCACTAAGGAATTAGGAGATTTTAATATAAAGTATTAGTCAATTATAGAATCGGGAGATTTATAATTGTAATTTTGATTCCACTAATGATTTATTTAACGGAAGTTATTGAATTGTTTTGTGGTTTAAAAGGTTTTCAAACTTTGTTTTTAAATCTTGATAATTTCTTATGAATTTCATGAATCTAATTATCATTATAACATGAGTTCAAGTTGATTAATAGTTTAAAGTGGATTCTCTCCTTCCCACACTTTTCACATATCCCTCTCTTTAAAAGCTCATTGCATTTCATATAGATAATTAGTTAGATAAGTTAGTTTAACTTAATCATCAATTGCCTAGATATTAGTATTAGTTGATAATTGTCTAGTAGTTAGTAAATCCTTGTGGGATCGACACTTTATTCATGCTATATTACAATAGAAGACCTAGTGCGCTTGCTAGAAATATGCTTTAAAATTCAATACTTATCACAGAACATCAGACCCATGTACTAAATTCAAGACAGACCTCCTTTAAGGAATGAGTCCACCTTATCCTCACAATTCACTCCTCTCGAGTGTGTAGGGTTGGTGTTTGGATTAAATTTACCTCTTTTCATCCTAGGCAATTATTTTTGGTGAGATATTTCTCTTGGCTTCAATCATCCATTTTTATTGCCTCAAGATATTTAACTAAATGCCCCATTTAGGTTTATCAAATGCCCCTAATCGGTTAAAGTCCTTTGGTTGCCCTTAATTTGATTTCAATTGCCTTTTACTGAATGATCATTGGGATAACAATTTTTTTTTGAAATATTCTTTCCTGTTGCAAATTTCCTTTTTTCTTCATTTATTTATACATTTTTTTTGAAACTTTTATTCTTTTTTCTTTTTTTCTTTCTTTTTAGAAAAGAAAATTTAAAAACTTGGTATTCTCTTCTTCTTTTTTTTTTTTTTTTTTGAAAAAATGGTTATTTACAAAAGAGGTTTGGAAAATGAATGTTTCTAATCTAAAGTGAAATTTATTTACAATTCAAAGTTTTTTCTTTAGGCAAAAACTAACTTACAAGAATAGAGGTAAACAAATGACCCTCTCCCCTTAAGTGGGGGCAAATATTTACAAAATGGTTGATTTGGTGACAATGAAATGGAATACTTATGACAAAGATAATTTTGGTTGGAAAGGACCTATAACTATAGGTGGACAATATATTCTATGAATATATACAAGTCTACTCTACACATTTCATTTTTTATTTAAGAAAATATATACTCACGCAAGAATGCAAATATGCCCGCACACGGATGCAAATGGGGATAATGACCAATAGGATTTTGAAGAATATTTACCGAAGTTATATTTAAAACAATGATTCCAAAAACCTTCATCAAATCATTTTTATTTATTCAACTAATCTTATAGGGCTAACTAAAACTAAAAGAATATTACTCCACATTTTTTTTTAAACTTTGTTGGAATTGGTTAAAAACTTTTTGTTTTATTTGATTGATTTTTTTTTGAATAAATTATACAACTCATTTTTTTTTTGAAAAAATTTGGTTATATCCCATGTTGATGAATGCATGATTTGGTAGGGTTCTATAGGTCCCCCAGTTTAGTGGTACTAAACCGGAGTGAGAGGACATTTCTTGATCTAGAGGGTGGAAAGCCATAGCCCCCGGACTTACTTCGTCCTCCTCGCTTAGGCTCTTAAGACGGCCTGGGTCCGACCGTATCTAGCACACATTTATGCTAATATGCAGATGCAAATGCAAATGACTAATCTATTGCCTCCCTTTTTTTATGCCTGAAATATTAGTATACAATATATTCACAAGACAAATATATGTACAAAGAATCAATAAATAAATAAATAAGACTATTGCCCATTCTTCTTTTTTTTTTTTTAACTGCAAGATTAGTATATATATTCACAAAACAATTATCCAAATAATGTACAAAGAATTATAATGTATATATTCACAAAAAAATCGAGCAATTTTAAAGGAATAAATTTTAAAATTTAAAATTCCTAAGTGGCTAGCCCTCTTTTTTAAAAAAATATTTAGGTGTCCCCAGTGGAGTCGCCAAGCTGTCGAGCCTGGATTTTTCCACTATCTGGTTCATTTCTCCTAACCCGATTCACATTAAACCCGAACCCATTTAACATGAATCATCGACTAGGGATTAAGAGAAATTTTTAATTTTTGAAAATGATTTAGAGTCGCCACCCGATATAAATCGGGAAAAATAAAAGCTAGGATCAATGGGTTAGTTGATCCTAACTTAGCTACTAGTCTGCGAAAATTTGATTTAAAAACAAACTTTTAAAACCAAATATCATGGATTCGGGGGCTAACTTATTAAAACCAAATTGGTTACCACTTTCGGAATTTTAAATTTATAATCTATCCTTTATGCTCAAAAATTTAGGGAAACATTATAACACAAATATTTACAAGTCAAATCATTCATTTTTATTTTTATGTGTTTTTCTTCATTTTTATTTTTTATTCATTTTTTTAGAACATGAATATCAACAAATATATTTCCTTTTTTTTTTTCAAAAAACATATTTTTACAAAATAATTATTCACAATATTAAATATAAAAACATTTTTTCCATTTTTATTGTCGTCCCGTAGGTACCTACGTACTCGCTAATCGAGATCAGACAAAACGTAGTTCTTTTGAAAAGAACCTTAGTTTGTTGATCAATTCTAATTTTTTGAAGTATTTCCACTTTAAATTCATTAAATTTTTTAAAATTTTTGTGAAAACCATTTTGATGATCCTATGATCTAATCAATTGATTTTCATTTCATGAAAATGCAATTTTTCTAAGTCCAAAATCGTTTTTCTTTAAAATCATTTTATGATAATTCATAGCTAATTTAATGCTACATGAAAAATCAATTTTGATTAAACTGATTGAATATTTTCATAGCTAATTAATGTTATATTAAAATTTTGATTGAAAACTTTTGGATGACTATTTTCATAGCTAATTTAATGCTATATGAAAATAATTTGATTGAAAAACTTGATTATTATTTTCATAGCTAATTTAATGCTATATGAAAATAATTTAGATTGAAAAATTTCATTCAATTTCATGAAAAAAAAATTCTTTCATTCCACAAAAATCTTTTCCTTTTCATTTATTTCATTCATTTGATCATTTTTTTTAAAACCAAAGTATTTTTTGAAAACAAAAACAATTTGTTTTTAAAAAAACTCATTTTTTCATTTTTTATCATTTTTATTATTTTCAAATTCATCACATCAAAGTTATATTGCAAATACAACACATTAAAATTATATCTCATGCATCAAATATACATTTCTAAAACAAACTATGTACATATACATATTCATAAAATATTCAAAAATATCAAAAACTAATAAATCATGAAAATTTACACTAAAGGTATTTATTCTGATTTTTGTGGATTTTTCTGAATTTTTCTGAATTTTTATTTCATTTTTTCTATTTTTTTTCCTATTTTCCGTAATTATATATATAACAAATACATAATAAAATAATCCAAACTCACCTGGGCCGTTGGATCGTTCGGATCAGATCTGGAACGCACGATCTGGATGTGGACCATTGACTGGTGACCGTTGACTGCGAGGTAGACTGAGACCAACAATCAATTTACTTTCTTCCCCTAGGAACCTGTTTGACTCCAACTTTTTTGAGTGATTTTTGCTGAGAGATATGTATGGAATTTTTCTCTCTATGTTATCTTTTTTTTTTTTTTATTCTCTGCTTCTTCTTTTTTTTCTCTCTGTTTTTTGTGTTTTTTTTTCTCTAAACCGTAACTTCGAAAATTTTCGAATGCTTTGAATCTCTGAGTAATCCTTGCAATTGTTGTTTTTGATTCTTTTGTGCTATTTTTTGATTTTTTTTATTTTTCCTATTTTTTACTTTTTTTTTGTGAGCTTGACATAATATTAATTTTTATCATAAATTTGAACCTTAAATTGAGCAAAAATTGGGTGTCTATAGCCAAGCAGTCGAGCCTGGATTTTTCCACTATCTGGTTCATTTCTCCTATCTCGATTCACATTTAAACCCGAACCCATTTAACATGAATCCTCGACTAGGGGTTAAGAGAAATTTTAATTTTTGAAAATGATTTAGAGTCGCCACCCGATATAAATCGGGAAAAAATAAAAGCTAGGATCAATGGGTTGGTTGATCCTAACTTAGCTATTAGTCTGCGAAAATTTGATTTAAAACTAAACTTTTAAAACCAGATATCATGGATTCAGGGCTATTAAACCAAAATTGGTTACCACTTTCGGAATTTTAAATTTATAATCTATCCTTTATGCTCAAAAATTTAGGTGAAACATTATAACACAAATATTTACAAGTCAAATCATCATTTTTATTTTTTTATGTGTTTTTTCTTATTTTTATTTTTTATTCATTTTTTTTAGATATGAATATCAACAAATATATTTCCTTTTTTTTTTCAAAAAAACATATATTTACAAAATAATTATCACAATATTAAATATAAAAACATTTTTTCCTTTTTATTGTCGCCCCCGTAGTGCCTACGTACTCGCTAATCGAGATCAGACAAAACGTAGTACTTTTGAAAAGAACCTTAGTTTGTTGATCAATTCTAAATTTTTGAAGTATTTCCACTTTAAAATTCATTAAATTTTTAAATTTTTGTGAAAACTATTTTTGATGATTCCTATGATCTAATCAATTTGATTTTCATTCATGAAAATGCAATTTTTCTAAGTCCAAAATCGTTTTTCTTTAAAATCATTTTATGATAATTCATGGCTAATTTAATGCTTACATGAAAAATCAAATTTTGATTAAACTTGAATGAATATTTCATAGCTAAATTTAATGCTATATTAAAATATTTTGATTGAAAACTTTTGGATGACTGTTTTCATAGCTAATTTAAATGCTATATGAAAAATAATTTGATTGAAAAACTTTGAATTTTTTTCATAGCTAATTTAATGCTATATGAAAATAATTTAGATTGAAAAAATTTCATTCAATTTCATGAAAAAAATTCTTTCAGTCCACAAAAAATCTTTTCCTTTCATTTATTTCATTCATTTGCTCATTTTTTTTTTAAAACCAAAGTATTTTTTGAAAACAAAAACAATTTTGTTTTAGAAAACTCATTTTTTCATTTTTTATCATTTTTATTATTTTCAAAATTCATCACATCAAAGTTATATTGCAAATACAACACATTAAAATTATATCTCATGCATCAAATATACATTTCTAAACAAACTATGTACATATACATATTCATAAAATATTCAAAAATATCAAAAACTAATAAATCATGAAAATTTACACTAAAAGTATATTATTTGATTTTTCTGGATTTTTCTGAATTTTTTATGAATTTTATTTCATTTTTTCTATTTTTTTCCTATTTTCCGTAATTATATATATAACAAATACATAATAAAATAATCCAAACTCACCTGGGCCGTTGGATCGTTCGGATCAGATCTGGAACGCACGATCTGGATGTGGACCATTGACCGTTGACTGGTGACCGTTGACTGCGCGGTAGACTGAGACCAACAATCAATTACTTTCTTCCCCAGGAACCTGTTTGACTCCAACTTTTTTGAGTGATTTTTGCTGAGATATATGTATGGAATTTTTCTCTCTTGTTATCTTTTTTTTTTTTTGATTCTCTGCTTCTTTTTTTTTTTCTCTCTATTTTCCTTTTTTGGGAGATGAATCCAAGGTGATTTGTTTTTCTTTATGGCTTAAGCTCAAAGTGTATGTGTTGTGTATGATTTGAGACTTTTTTTTTTTCAAAGGAAATGATTTATTTGTGTCAATTGACTACTCTTGAATTGATGAAGTAGGGTAAGTGCATACAAATTAATCCTTTTTCTCCTTGTTAATGACCCTAACCTCCTGATTGCCCCATTGTGGGTGGTTCCTGACAGGGTTTATTTTAAGACACTTCCTTGATAGGCTCAAATGGGCTAACAAAGGGTAAACGTGTTTAAGATTTTGAAATGAATGCCTAATTTCATTTTGACCCATGTACTAAATTCAAGACAAACCTCCTTTAAGGAATGGGTCCACCTTATCTGTCACAATTCAATCCTCTCTTGAGGTGTAGGGTTGGTGTTTGGGATTAAATTTGCCTTTTTCATCCTAGGCAATTATTTTTAGTGAGATATTTCTCTTGGCTTTCAATCATCCATTTTTATTGCCTCAAGATATTTAACTAAATGCCCCATTTGGGTTTATGAAATGCCCCTAATCGTAAAGTCCTTTTGGTTGCCCCTAAGTTTGATTTCAATTGCCTTTTACTGAATGATCATTGGGATAACAATTTTTTTGAAATATTCTTTCCTGTTGGCAACTTTCCTTTTTTCTTCATTTATTTATACATTTTTTTTAAACTTTTTTCTTTTTTCTTTTTTTCTTTCTTTTTGGAAAAGAAATTTAAAAACTTGTTATTCTCTTCTTTTTTTGAAAAAATGGTTATTTACAAAAGAGATTTGGAAAATGAATGTTTTAATCTAAAGTGGAAATTTATTTACAACTCAAAGTTTTTTCTTTAGGCAAAAACTAACTTACAAGAATAGAGGTAAACAAATGACCCTCTCCCCTTAAGTGGGGGCAAATATTTACAAAATGGTTGATTTGGTGACAATGAAATGGAATACTTATGACAAAGATAATTTTGGTTGGAAAGGACCTATAACTATAGGTGGACAATATATTCTATGAATATATACAAGTCTACTCTACACATTTCATTTTTATTTAAGAAAATATATACACATGCAGAATGCAAATATGCCCGCACACGGATGCAAATGGGGATAATGACCAATAGGATTTTGAAGAATATTTACCGAAGTTATATTTAAAACAATCATTTCAAAAACCTTCATCAAATCATTTTTATTTATTCAACTAATCTTATAGCGCTAACTAAAACTAAAAGAATATTACTCCACATTTTTTAAGACTTTGTTGGAATTGGTTAAAAACTTTTTGTTTTATATGATTGATTTTTTTTTTGAATAAATGATACAACTCCATTTTTCTTTAAATTTGGGCAAATCCCATGTTGAAATGCATGATTTGGTAGGGTTTCTATAGGCCCCCGGTTTAGTACGAGGACATTTCTTGATCTAGAGGGTGGAAAGCCACAGCCCCTGGACCTTACTTCGTCCTCCTCGCTTAGGCTTTTAAGACGGCCTGGGTCTGACCGTATCTAGCACACATTTATGCTAATATGCAGATGCAAATGCAAATGACTAATCTATTGCCCCCCTTTTTTTATGCCTGAAATATTAGTATACAATATATTCACAAGACAAATATATGTCAAAGAATCAATAAATAAATAAATAAGACTATTGCCCCTTCTTCTTTTTTTTTTAACTGCAAGATTAGTATATATATTCACAAAACAATTATCCAAATAATGTACAAAGAATTATAATGTATATTTCACAAAAAATCGAGCAATTTTAAAGGATAAATTTAAAATTTAAAATTCCTAAGTGGCTAGCCCTCTTTTTTAAAAAAATTTAGGTGTCCCCAGTGGAGTCGCTAAGTTGTCGAGCCTGGATTTTCCACTATCTGGTTCATTTCTCCTAACCCAATTCACATTAAACCGAACCCATTTAACATGAATCCTCGACTAGGGGTTAAGAGAAATTTTAAATTTTTTTGAAATGATTTAGAGTCGCCACCCGATATAAATCGGGAAAAAAAAAAAGCTAAGATCAATGAGTCGGTTAATCCTAACTTAGCTACTAGTCTGCGAAAAAATTTGATTTAAAAAAAAACAAACTTTTTAAAAACCAGATATCATGGATTCGGGGGCTAACCTATTAAAACCAAATCGGTTACCACTTTTGGAATTTTAAATTTATAATATATCCTTTAGATGCTCAAAAATTCAAATAAAAATATTTACAAGTCACATTTTTTTTTCTTTTTATATTTTTATATTTTTTATTGCTAAAAAATTTCACAAAAATAACCAAGATGATAAACAAAAAATATTTTTTCATTTTTTATTGTCGCCCCATAGGTGCCTACGTACTCGCTAATCGAGATCAGACAAAACGTAGTTCTTTTGAAAAGAGCTTTAGTTTGTTGATTAATTTTTAATTTTCGAACTCTTTTCACTTTAAATTCATTAAATTTTTAAATTTTTGTGAAAACCATTTTTGATGATCCTATGATCTAATCAATTGATTTTCATTTCATGAAAATGCAATTTTTCTAAGTCCAAAATCATCTTTCTTCAGAATCATTTTATGATAATTCATGGCTATTTAATGCTACATGAAAAATCAATTTTGATTAAACTTGATTGAATATTTTCATAGCTAATTTAATGCTATATGAAAATATTTTGATTGAATACTTTGGATGACTATTTTCATAGCTAATTTAATGCTATATGAAAATAATTTAGATTGAAAAATTTAATCCAAACTCACCTGGACCGTTGAATCGTTCGGATCAGATCTGGAACGCTAATCTGGATGTGGACCGTTGACCGTTGACCATTGACTGCGCGGGTAGACTGAAACCAACAATCAATTTATTTTCTTTCCCCAGGAACGTGTTTGATTCCAACTTTTTTTGAATGATTTTTGCTGAGATATATGTATGGAATTTTTCTCTCTATGTTATTTTTTTTTTTATCCTCTACTTCTTCTTCTTTTTTTTCTCTCTCTAAACCCTAACTTCGAAAATTTTGAAATGCTTTGAATCTCTGAGTAATCCTTGCAATTGTTGTGTATGATTTGAGACTTTTTTTTTTCAAAGGAAATGATTTATTTGTGTCAATTGACTACTCTTGAATTGATGCAACTAGGGTAAGTGCATAAAAAATTAATCCTTTTTCTCCTTGTTAATGACCTTAACCTCCTGATTGCCCCATTGTGGGGTGGTTCCTGATAGGGTTTATTTTTAAGACACTTCCTTGATAGGCTCAAATGGGCTGACAAAGGGTAAATGTGTTTAAGATTTTGAAATGAATGCCTAATTTCATTTTGACCCATGTACTAAATTCAAGACAGACCTCCTTTAAGGAATGAGTCCACCTTATCTCTCACAATTCACTCCTCTCTCGAGTGTGTAGGGTTGGTGTTTGGGATTAAATTTGCCTCTTTTCATCCTAGGCAATTATTTTTAGTGAGATATTTCTCTTGGCTTTTAATCATCCATTTTTATTGTCTCAAGATATTTAACTAAATGCCCCATTTGGGTTTATCAAATGCCCCTAATCAGTAAAGTCCTTTTGGTTGCCCCTAATTTTGATTTCAATTGCCTTTTACTGAATGATCATTGGGATAACAATTTTTTTGAAATATTCTTTCCTGTTCGCAACTTTCCTTTTTTCTTCATTTATTTATACATTTTTTTTGAAACTTTTATTCTTTTTTCTTTTTAGAAAAGAAATTTTAAAAACTTGTTATTCTCTTCTTTTTTTTTTTTTTGAAAAAATGGTTATTTACAAAAGAGGTTTGGAAAATGAATGTTTCTAATCTAAAGTGGAAATTTATTTACAATTCAAAGTTTTAACTTACAAGAATAGAGGTAAACAAATGACCCTCTCCCTTAAGTGGGGGCAAATATTTACAAAATGATTGATTTGATGACAATGAAATGGAATACCTATGACAAAGATAATTTTGGTTGGAAAGGACCTATAACTATAGGTGGACAATATATTCTATGAATATATATAAGTCTACTCTACACATTTTTTAAGAAAATATATACAAATGCAACGATGCAAATATGCACATATGCTAGCACACGAATGCAAATGGGGATAATGACCAATAGAATTTTAAAAAATATTTACAGGAGTTGTATTAAAAACAATAGTTTCAAAAACCTTTATCAAATCATTTTTATTTATTTATCTTATAGGCCAACTAATACTAAAAGAATATTACTCCACATTTTTTAGACTTTGTTGGAATTGGTTTAAAAACATTTTGTTTTATTTGATTTTTATTTTTTTTTAATTTTCTTTTTGAAACCCCTTTTTTATTTTTAATAAATTTTTTATTTGGAAAAAAAAATGATACAACTCCATTTTTTTTGAAAAAATTTGGTCATATCCCATGTTGATGAATGCATGATTTGGTAGGGTTCTATAGGTCCCCCGGTTTAGTGGTACTAAACCGGAGTGGGAGGACATTTCTTGATCTAGAGGGTGGAAAGCCACAGCTCCTGGACCTTACTTCGTCCTCCTCGCTTAGGCTCTTAAGACTGCCTGGGTCTGACCGTATCTAGCACACATTTATGCTAATATGCAGATGCAAATGCAAATAAATAATCTATTGCCCCCTTTTTTTATGCTTGAAATATTAGTATACAATATATTCACAAGACAAATATATGTACAAAGAATAAATAAATAAATAAATAAGACTATTGCCCCTTCTTCTTTTTTTTTTTTTAATCTGCAAGATTAGTATATATATTCATAAAACAATTATCCAAATAATGTACAAAGAATTATAATGTATATATTCATAAAAATCGAGTAATTTTAAAGGATAAATTTAAAATTTAAAATTCCTAAGTGGCTAGCCCTCTTTTTTCTTTTAAAAAAATTTAGGTGTCCCTAGTGGAGTCGCCAAGCTGTCGAGCCTGGATTTTTCCACTATCTGGTTCATTTCTCCTAACCCGATTCACATTAAACCCGAACCCATTTAACATGAATCCTCGACTAGGGTTAAGAGAAATTTTAAATTTTTGAAAATGATTTAGAGTCGCCACCCGATATAAATCGGGAAAAAATAAAAGCTAGGATCAATGGGTCGGTTGATCCTAACCTAGCTACTAGTCTGCGAAAATTTGATTTGAAAAATCAACTTTTAAAACCAGATATCATGGATTCGAGAGCTAACCTATTAAAACCAAATTGGTTACCACTTTTGGAATTTAAAATTTATAAATTATCCTTTTCATGCTAAAAAACTCAAATAATATATTACATAACAACATTTACAAGTCACATTTTTTTTTTGTTTGCTTTTTTTTTTTATATTTTTTATTGCTAAAAATTTCATAGAAATAATCAAAGTGATAAACAGAAAATATTTTCTCATTTTTTATTGTCGCCCCCGTAGGTGCCTACGTACTCGCTAATCGAGATAAGATAAAACGTAGTTCTTTTAAAAAGAACCTTAGTTTGTTGATCAATTTTAATTTTAGAACTCTTTTCACTTTAAATTCTTTAAATTTTAAATGTTTGTGAAAGCCATTTTTGATGATCCTATGATCTAATCAATTGATTTTCATTTCATGAAAATGCAATTTTTCTAAGTCCAAAATCATTTTATGATAATTCATGGCTAATTTAATGCTACATGAAAAATCAATTTTGATTAAACTTGATTGAATATTTTCATAGCTAATTTAATGCTATATGAAAATATTTTGATTGAAAACTTTTGGATGACTATTTTCATAGCTAATTTAATGCGATATGAAAATAATTTGATTGAAAAATTTAATCCAAACTCACCTGGACCGTTGAATCGTTCGGATCAGATATGGAACGCTGATCTGGATGTGGACCGTTGACCGTTGACCATTGACTGCGCGGGTAGACATCATACGGCTTGGACCTCGACTAAAAGCGGATTGGACTTCAGATCTCGGCCGGACTTCGGGTCGATCTTTGGGTCGAATTTCCCTAGTCGGGTGAAGAAGACGATGGTGTGTGTAAGCCCCGAAAATTTCAATAAATAATTTCAAAATAAACTTCGAAAATAAACCCTAAAATCACTCCAAGTTAAAACCGAATTTTGACAAGTCCTAAATCACAAACGAATTCAGAAACTTCTAATCTTGAGAAAATGAAAATCTTTAAACAATAAAATAGGAACTCAGTGGGTTTCAAATTCAAAACCAAGACGTACGAAAAATTCCATATTTAGCTCTGGCTTGTAAAATCGGGTAATATAGAGCCCAAAAACAAATTTTAAAAAGTAAATAATGATTAACTTTCGGAAATGAAATCTAATTAAAGAATTCTGAAAACATTAAGAGTAATTAAATACTTACAAAAATACAATTCAAAATAAATATCTCAAATTAAATATGTTGTATAAACATAAATATCAGTTTCCAAATTGGCAAGGATCTAAACCGAAAAAAAAATCACCTGAAAACCCTAACCGGAATACAATAGTGTAAGTCCGGCAATCTAGCGCCCCTAACCCTAGAGGCCGAGATGTAGTTTAAATATATAGAATAACTCATAGTAAAATAAGTTCGTTTATAATTTTTAGATTGGTAAATTTTTGACCTTTTTTGAACCCGTTCGGATACAGACTTCGAAAAGCGTATCCCGGGGCTCGAGATATCAAAAATATACCATTAGTACCGTTAGACTCGTAATTCCACAAGATTTCTAAATATATTAGTTATGTAATTTTTCGGGTTATAACGTTACAGTTATAACCTTTTTATCGTATTTTCATTTCTACCGGTAATTGATTATTCTTTTGCACTATTCATTTTATTTCATTACACAATTTCATTTTTTTTAATGTATACCCCGGGTTTCTAGTAATCAAGTAAACTTCGGAAACCGGAAAATGAAACCCTAAACGGTTTAGTTCAAAGCGTTATGAGAAAGACCTAGAAACCCTATATCCGGCTTTTCTTCGGTTCCATATCAAAAGAAATTTTATAAAATAATTTAATATGGAATATTGTTTTAAAGTATATTTTAAACCATGGAAAGTTTTGATTTCGAAAAATTTTCTATTCCGGGTCATCCCGAGACCCATTATAGAAAAGCGTGCCCCAAAACTAGAATTTCAAAAATTTACTTATGAATACTCATTTGAATCGAAATAAAATAAGGATTTCAAAAATATAAATTTCATAATTTTCCGGCTTACGAAAAATACAGTTATAACCTTCTTATTCGTATTTTTCTTACTACGGTAATTAAGTTGTCTTGTTACTATTCACATTATTCACAAGTACAACCTATTACTACCTATTTGTACACCCTATATTTGCAACACTTACCATCACTCCATCAACCTCTTTTCAAAAACTTTTTGTCTCCTAAACATTATTTCAATTTATGACAAATTGTACTCATTTCATCAAAACAAGTTAAATCAAAATCAAATCTTCTCCTCCTCCCCATACATTGGTTGGCGTGAAACCCTCCCATGAAGCTCCATTGTACAATTTTTTTTAAGCATTTTAGTCTCATTTAACCTAATCTCATTCATATATAAACTACATTTTCTCTCTCTTTCCTCATTCTTTCACTTTTCAAATTTCTCAAAGGTAAAAAGCTCTCCATTTCTCTCCCTTTTTCCCCCATGCCGTGAGCCTCCATGCTCATACACACACACACAAACTTTCTTCTATCCTTCATTCATCTCCTATTTTACTTTAAGTAAATGAGCTTTTACTCCTTCTACTCATAGATCTTTGTAATGGCTAGGTTATTCTTGGATATTTCCAACTAAATGTTTCCATGATCTCTTGATAGGGACAAGGAAATATCAAAACAAGAATACCAAACCATCACTAGTAGATCTTGTATTTCAAGGAGCTTTCAAGGCATAAGCTTTATGATTTTTCATCAAAAAGTTTTTGAACAAAAGATCTTTATAAAAATGTAGTTTTTATGTTTTCAAAACCTATTTAAGCACTTGATATAGTAGATCTATCATTTTACTACTCATATTCATGTAGACATTTAAGATCTCATCTTTATTTTGAGTTTATGTGCATTAATGATCTTTAATGTTTTTGTCCTTGGTAAATAACCTTCCTAATGCATAGATCTATAGATAGATGAGTTAACAAAACCAAAAAGGAAAACACTTTTTAAGAAATGGGTTAGTGTAAATTCGGATGACTTGGGAACCCTAGCCTAAAAACCCTTTTACCAACTTTTGAACATGTGTTTTACAAGAAAAATAAAGCCTATAGGTGATATATAATGTTTGGTAATATTTTTCATGAGTTTAAATGAGTTTTTACTAAAGAAAATATTTAAAACAAGAGATGAAGTCCAATAGAAGTTTTGAGTTAAAAGTCTTAAAAACCAAATTCGTAATAATGGATAGATGATTAGAAAACACTAGTTTTCCAACTTCAAAAATGATATTTTCTTAAATAAATGAAGTCCTTAGGGTATAGGTAAAATAAATACTTAAAGATCTAAGTATAAAATGCATTTTTCTTAAAAGAATCAACTTGAAAATGAAGTTTTCTAAATTCGGATTTTTGGAACTACACTAGTGTAAGACCCACTCAAAAGTTTACAAATGAAGATTTTATTAAAGAAATAAAGGCCTTAGGATATAACTAATATATGGGTCAAAATTTCTTTAAACAAAATGGAGTTTTCCCAAAGAAAATCCTTGTAATAAGTAAGTGTGACCAAGTGTAGTAATCTTACTTGTTAAACAAAAGCATGAAATGATTTTCTAGGAAAAAGTTTGCTTAAATTCTTTAAAACTAAAAATTTATAAGACCTTAGACACTTAAGAGTTCATATCATGACATTCATGATAGGGAAAATCATTACCATGGCATTTATTTCATTTTGTACTTAGGAATCTCAAGTGCATTCATGAAAACCGCATTTTCGGTATATAACCGCTGTACAGATCTGATCCCTCATTACCGAGGCTTAGATATTTTCGAAACTTGATTTAAACTTCATATTAGAAAGCTCTTCCGAAGTAGATAGAAATCGATATAAAATTTGCGAGATTCCGAGTTAAAATGACCAAGTTATGGCCATTTTAAATCGGGACTTCGAAAATGACGCGAATTTCGATTTCGCTAAGTTTTCTTAGAGTTTTAGTATCCTTAGATGGTAGAATACTCATTAGAGTATTTCTTATGTGATTAGGTGAACCCGAGAACGTTGACTCTTTGCCATCGGATTATTGTTACTAGAAGACCGGTGATCCAATGGCCGAGTGAGTTTATTTCCTAAGTAATTATGCTCATTGAGTGTGTTTGTAATTGTAGTAGCACTAGACTTAGGTAAAGATAAAATTGTTGATGAGAAATGAACTTTTCCTGTTGAATGAATGATAAGTATATCGAGACGAGACTTGTTGAAATAATATTGTATGAGTTAGTATAGACTTGGATTGTTTGAAATGCTCTATGATCGCTCTTAAATTTCATAATGAACTTGCTACGATTCTATAAATAAACTGTACATGCATATCATTTAGTGAGTCACATTGCATTACGAGAATGCTTTTGGTGGGAACAAAAGTATGATCGGGAGGCAGCGGGTCTTCGTTAACATTAAGGATCTGCAGGGTCACTTAAGTTAACGGGCAGTGGAGTAGACACTATAAACCAATATATATAAACAGGTGGAGGACCACCTTCGTTAACATCAAGGGCCTATGAGGTCGCTTATGTTAATGGGAAGTGTAGTAGACACTATAAACCATAAGAGAAAATATTGGAATTGTGGTCGCATGTTTATGGACCACCCCAAACCCCGAATGGAGGGCGTAAATCCATTCACATATGGCTACCGGAAAGTCATATGCTTGTATGTTCACGTGCTTGTTCATTCATATGATTGTTTAAATAAACTTGTTTGTATATTTTACAATTGAGTATATTATTGCGGAAATGAATCTCACAAAGTTAGTGTAGCTTATACCCCAATAGATGTTTAAATGAGCAGGTTATTCCAAGAATGCTAAGTGGGGACCGAGTTGGCTGAAGCCGAGAATGATTTCGGGATTTCGGCAAGATATAAGAGTGCTTGAAGTTTTTGGCTAAGCTTTACGATTTGCTTTGTAATAGCTGTATGTAGTGAAGTCTTGGGATGAATGTAGTTGAAGTTTGATGAATTGTATTTTTAATTGTAGGGTTTTGTATTTGGAGTATAGTGGATTGTATTTCTTTTACATTGTTACTCAATTATATCAACATAAAACGTATCATTCCGATGAGTCTCCTTTATGTGTTAGACGCCTTGTACATAGTATGGAAGCCTTCGCGTGACTGAGGTGGTCATTCTTAGGCTTTAATATTGTGTACGGCGGACTGCCACGTTTAGGGTACCCTTCGGGGCATGACAGCGTGACCTTCAAAGGCTTCGTCGGCCGCCTGTAGTGGTGTTCGAGGCTCCTGGGTTTGTCGGCGGTTGAGATTCAAAAATTTGCAGAGCTTAAATCTTGATCCTTTGAGCAATCTAAAAACACTAGATCACTAAGAACAACTTCCTAAAGCTCTTAAACACTCAATTAGCATCGAGTTTGATCCAAAAACTTCGAATTTGTGATTTTCTCTCTCTAATCCTAACTTCGAAAATTTTCGAATGCTTTGAATCTCTGAGTAATCCTTACAATTGTTGTGTGCCTTTTGTTCATGGATCATTCCTATTTATAGATCCATGGTCTGATTTCAGTTACGAATTGCATTTAATGTTTTCCAATTTTTCGCAAAAAATTTAACTCTAAAATTGGAATTTGACTCATTCGTAACTGACGAAATTGATGATCAGTTACGACTTGCATTTAATGACTTCCCAATTTCCCGAAAATTGGAATTTGATTCGTTCGTAACTGATGAAATTGATGATCAGTTATGAATTGCATTTAATGACTTCCCAATTTCTCGAAAATTGGAATTTGATTCGTTCGTAACTGATGAAATTGATGATCAATTACGAATTGCATTTAATGACTTCCTAATTTCCCGAAAATTGGAATTTGATTCGTTCGTAACTGATGAAATTGATGATCAATTACGAATTGCATTTAATGACTTCCCAATTTCCCGAAAATTGGAATTTGATTCGTTCGTAACTGATGAAATTGATTATCAGTTATGAATTGCATTTAATGACTTCCCAATTTCTCGAAAATTGGAATTTGATTCGTTCGTAACTGATGAAATTGATGATCAATTACGAATTGCATTTAATGACTTCCCAATTTCCCGAAAATTGGAATTTGATTCGTTCGTAACTGATGAAATTGATGATCGAATCCTCGAATATTCGATCTTATCTCTGTATAGGATCAATTGAATCGTTCAAATTCATTGACTTTGATCAGCTGCCATTGATGATTCTTCAATTTTTCCAGATTTCGAAAATCTTCCCAATTTTCAACTGAAAAATTAAGGCTGTTCGAGGCTTGATTTTCGCACACATTTAATACAAATCCAATCTATCCCATGCCGACATTGAATCATTATCCTCAAAAAAAAAAAAAAAAAAAAGATTATCCATTCAAATCATGATCCAAAGTGGATGAGTCGGGTTGATTTCGAACCAAAAAATATGAGGACAAAAGGCAAAAAATTTATGCCTCCAAGCTGGTTCAAACCCATGACTTGTGGCTTGGGCTTGGGTTAGGTTCGACATAAGAAATATTTAAGGCTCTTAAAATTACATTTAATTAAACAAAATAATTTTGAAAAATTGTTTAATTAACTTTAAAAATAATTTATAACAAAAATATGTATTATATCAAGCTCGAATAATTTTTTTTTTAATTTACTTTTCTTTACTACTCTCATTTTTCTCTCATTTTTTTTTTATTTTTCTTACTACTATATCTTATCTTACTTTTGCTGTTTTTGATTCTTTTGTGCTATTTTTGCTTTTTTTTTTTATTTTTTCTATTTTTTACTTTTTTTTGTGAGTTCGACATAATACTAATTTTTATCATAAATTTAAGCCTTAAATTGAGCAAAAATCGGGTGTCTACAGCTGCCCCTCTTTGCGGTGAAGTTTGAGCAAAACTTTGCCACAAAGACCAAAAGATAGCCAATTTTTTGCTCTTTGACAGAACCTAGGTCATCATTTTTGGACTTCTAGACAAATGGTATCAATTTGACAGGATGGATTTGAAATTTGGGTCTTGGTCACCATCTTGAATGGATGGATTTCTAGATTTTGGTCTTGATCACCATCTTGAATGGATGGATTTTTGGATTTTGGTCTTGATTACCATCTTGAATGGATGGATTTTGGAATTTTGGTCACCATCTTGAATGGATGGATTTGGAATTTTGGTCACCATCTTGAAAGGATGGATTTGGAATTTTGGTCACCATCTTGAAAGGATGGACTTGAGAATTTTGGTCACCATCTTGAAAGGATGGATTTGGGATTTTATTAGTACTAGACTATCTGTTGAGTCTAGACTGAGGGGTACACAATTTTTTCAATCCACTAGGGTTTATTTAGCTGAGAAAACAATAATCTCACAAACTTGGTTAAAGAATTTGTTTGAGAAAGCAGTGAATTTACTTTCTCTTTCTTGGAAATTCGATTGACTTGGTTCAGAAAGCAATGAATTTGCTATTTCTTTTGGAAATTGGATTAACAAACTTAGTTGAGAAAGCAACGAATTTGCTATTTCTTTGAAAAACTTGGTTAAGAAAGCAACAAATTTGCTATTTCTTTTGATTGAAAAACTTAATTGAGAAAGCAACGAATTTGCTATTTCTTTGAAAAACTTGGTTAAGAAAGCAACGAATTTGCTATTTCTTTGAAAAACTTGGTTAAGAAAGCAACGAATCTGCTATTTCTTTTGATTGAAAAACTTGATTGAGAAAGCAACGAATTTGCTATTTCTTTGAAAAACTTGGTTAAGAAAGCAACAATTTGCTATTTCTTTTGATTGAAAAACTTGATTGAGAAAGCAACGAATTTGCTATTTCTTTGAAAAACTTGGTTGAGAAAGCAACAATTTGCTATTTCTTTGAAAAACTTGGTTAAGAAAGCAACAAATTTGCTATTTCTTTGAAAAACTTGGTTGAGAAAGCAACAATTTGCTATTTCTTTTGATTGAAAAACTTGATTGAGAAAGCAACGAATTTGCTATTTCTTTGAAAAACTTGGTTGAGAAAGCAACAATTTGCTATTTCTTTTGATTGAAAAACTTGATTGAGCAAGCAACGAATTTGCTATTTCTTTGAAAAACTTGTTGAAAAGCAATAATTTGCTATTTCTTTTGATTGAAAAACTTGATCGAGAAAGCAACAAATTTGCTATTTCTTTGAAAAACTTGGTTAAGAAAGCAACAAATTTGCTATTTCTTTTGATTGAAAAACTTAATTGAGAAAGCAACGAATTTGCTATTTCTTTGAAAAACTTGGTTAAGAAAGCAACGAATCTGCTATTTCTTTTGATTGAAAAACTTGATTGAGAAAGCAACGAATTTGCTATTTCTTTGAAAAACTTGGTTAAGAAAGCAACAATTTGCTATTTCTTTTGATTGAAAAACTTGATTGAGAGAAAGCAACGAATTTGCTATTTCTTTGAAAAACTTGGTTGAGAAAGCAACAATTTGCTATTTCTTTTGATTGAAAAACTTGATAGAGAAAGCAACGAATTTGCTATTTCTTTGAAAAACTTGGTTGAGAAAGCAACGAATTTGCGAGCACGTAGGCACCTACGGGGTGACAATAAAAAATGAAAAAATATTTTTTGTTTATCATTTTGGTTATTTTTGTGTAATTTTTGAGAAATAAAAAATATAAAAATGTAAAAAGAAAAACAAAAAAATGCGACTTGTAAATATTTTTATTTGAATTTTTGAGCATATAAGGATAGATTATAAATTTAAAATTCCGAAAGTCGTAACCAATTTGGTTTTAATAGGTTAGCCCCCGAATCCATGATATTTGGTTTTTTTTTTTAAAAAGTTTGATTTTTAAAATCAAATTTTTTCGCAGATTGGTAGCTCAGTTAGGATCAACCGAGCCATTGATCCTAGCTTTTTTTTTTCCCGATTTAGATCGGGTGGCAACTCTAAATCATTTTCAAAAATGAAAATTTCTCTTAACTCCTAGTCGAGGATTCATGTTAAATGGGTTCGAGTTTAATGTGAATCGGGCTAGGAGAAATGAACCAGATAGTGGAAAAAATCCAGGCTCGACAGCTTGGCGACTCCACTGGGGACACCTAAATTTTTTTACAAAAAAGAGGGCTAGCCACTTAGGAATTTTAAATTTTAAATTTTAAATTTATCCTTTAAAATTGCTCGATTTTTTTGTGAATATATACATTATCATTCTTTGTACATTATTTGGATAATTGTTTTGTGAATATATATACTAATCTTGTAGATAAAAAAGAAGAAGAAGAAGAAGGGTCAATAATCTTATTTATTTATTTATTTATTGATTCTTTGTACATATATTTGTCTTGTAAATATATTGTATACTAATATTTCAGGCATAAAAAAGGGGGGCAATAGATTATTCATTTGCATTTGCATCTGCATATTAGCATAAATGTGTGCTAGATACAGTCGGACCCAGGCCGTCTTAAGAGCCTAAGCGAGGAGGACGAAGTAAGGTCCGGGGGCTGTGGCTTTCCACCCTCTAGATCAAGTGTCACGCCCCGAGTGGTACCCTAAACGTGGCAGTCCGCCGTACACAATACTAAAGCCTAGGAATGACTACCTTAGTCATGCAAAGGCTTTCATATTATGTATAAGGCGTACATCACAACCAAGGGGACGCATCGGAGTAGCGCAATTTATATTGATAATAAATAAGTAACAAGGCAAAGAGAATACTTAATATAAAACATAAGCATATCACAATTCAATTCTTAAGGCATATTCTTCTATTATCTTCAAATAAATATACGTCCCTAATCATATAGGTTATCACATATAAAGAACCTTACAAACTTTCTTCATCGTATGATTCCATATCCTTAATCATCCGTCCCTGACTTCCTTAAAGTCATGATCCTCAATTTAGGCCACTAGCATACCTGTTTCAACAAATCTATAGGGGTATAAGCTACAACTAGCTTAGTGAGTAAATCCCAAAATTCATACTCGAAGAAAATTATCAATCAAGTTTATTATTCAACATATGAAATGCAACAACCACGTGAGCATACAAGACATATGACTTTCCGGGAATCATATGTTGAATGAATTTACGCCCTTCATTCGGGGTTGGGTATTCAGGCCAATTACAGCCACAACTTTTAAAAACACTTTTATAGATCTTACCGGCTCCTATACGCCATCAAAAATTTGTAGTTATTACAGGCTCCTACTAGCCACCAAAAACTTGTAGTTATTACAGGCTCCTACTAGCCATCAATTTAAGTAGTTCTTACCGGCTCCTACTCGCCACTTACATGATATACCGGTTATGTCTACCACCACTATTATACACTTGTCCCACCAATTGTATAGTAGTGAATGCAATGTGACTCAACATATGAAGTGCATGAATAGTTTCTTTAATTAAAGTCTAGTAGTTACATTTAACTTCTTTCAAGTGATCAACCAATTTCAAACACTTCAAGATATTAATGCACATACAACTTTATTAAAAACAAATCGAGTCTCGATATACTTAGTATTCTTTCAACATATTATCATACACTTCCTTTTGATTTTGCCTAAATTCTAGTGCAACTAATTTTACAAGCACAATCAAGAGTATGAGAAAATTAACGGGAAGTAACTCACGATGCCATGTCGTCTATTCCTCTAAGCGGATGAGTCGTTCACACACTCCACTTAATCGTAACAATCCTCGGGGTAAAGGAATCCTTCCTCGGGATCACCTAACCAAAGAAAATACCCACAATGAGTTTTTCTTGAAGATTTTCTTGAATTTTGACAAAACAATGTCAAAGAACGTTAAAGTTCGCATGAGGGAATGTTCCAACTTAAAATGGCCATAACTTGGTCATTTCAACTCGGAATCGCGCGTATAATATACCGTTTTCTACCTATTCGAAAAGATCTATCTATTTCTAAGCTTATCCTTGTCATAAAAGGTCATTTGGGTTCCGAAAACGTCAGGTACAGATTTAAAACGAATTTTCTAAACTTTTGCAAAAATCCATTTTCTAACTCATCTCCATTTTAAAGAAAATCCTTTTGAAATAATATAAATATATATTTGATAAATACTTTTGAATATATAGGTATGCTCACTTTATATGCAAAAATCCCAATGGTAGTGTCTCAACAATTTATAAAACAATTCATTTAGATTTTAACTTTGAAATTTTCTTTTCAAGTATTTAAAGAAATTTTATATTTTTACTAGGTTGTTATAAATGAGTATATTCTTATTTTATTTTCTTCATTTCCTTTTCCAAAACAAGTAAAATTTCCTTTTAACCTTAGTTTTTCATAAATTTCGCTTCTAGTGATAAAAGATCGATTTTTATCAAAAAGTATATTGTTCAAAACCTTTTTATAATTTTGTATTTAGGATTTTTAGAAAATGAATCTTGTCTTCTTATATTCATTTCTAAAATATAAGCTTTTGCTTTCAAAACTTGTTCTTTCATTTCTTTTGAAAGAGAATCATCTTTATAAAATCCATTATTATAAATCTTACCTCATTTATATTCCTTTGAAAATTAGTTCCTTCTTTTAGAAATTTGAAAATCATTATTTTTCCTAAGTGGGTTCACAACTTGATGAGTTGATTTTTTTGTCTTAACTTTGAAAACTAGTTTGTTCCTTAGTTTAGAAAAGAATTTAAATCTTAAACTTTCGATATTAACGATTTATTTTTCTAAAAACTTAGATTACCATAAAATACAAGGAAAATATTTATTTATGTTTTCTTTGGTAAAACTATCTTCGTTATTTGAGAAAACTTGTATTATTCTATTTCTAGGTTGTTGATAATAACCTCATGTTTGTGGTAAATCATATAATTGGAAACTTAGCTTTGAGTTCATTTAGTAAAACAAAATTCTATTTTTAGATTAGTTGAGACATTAACATTACGCAAATGCAAGTATCATGAGCATATAAAATAATAAGATCATAAGAAAATACTAAAAATAATTAATGAACAAGAAAGTAAAATATCAAGCATTGGGAACCTTAGCTTCATCAAGGAATCCCGATCAAGTATTGGAGCCTTAGCTTTGTCAAGGCATCCCGGGACTAAGAATGGACTAGTCCCGAAAGATTTAAAGAAAATAACAAAAGATTATTTTGACTTGATATGGACAAGTCTAAGACTAGAAAGACTAGTCTTAATAAAATAAATAAATTGCATAACTTGAATGTAAATAAATAACAAATGAGCTTATATGCTCTAAATAAATATATATACATATATACATAATAAGTTAGATTAGAAGCAAATAATAACAATAATAACAACATAATAAAATAGGAAGCTTATGTACAAGAACAAAACATGAACATGTTGTTGCTTTTACTACTCATATGAGTTTCAAAACAACACCATAGTCATGTTAAGTTACATGACATGGATGAATAATAGATGGAAGAAATATTACCTAAAGTATGTAAGAGATATGGAGATGGTAAATGAAATGGGTATTATGTGAGTAGTGATATGTGGTAGATGGTTTATGTATGAGACATGATTTTTGTGAGGAATTGATTTGAGAGAGTTTTGGTAGAGAGAATTCTTGATGAGAGAATTTGTGGAGAGATTTTGAGAGAGTTTTGGTAGTGTAAAGAATTGTGTGAAAGAATGGAAGAGGAAGGGGGTATTTATAGAATTTTTGGAGTGATTTTTGGATGTAATAAAAAATTGAAAAAGAAAATAAAAGAGGGAAAGGGGAGGAGTGGCGCCGGTTTTGGGCATTTAGAGGGGGGAAATTGTTTTATTTTATTTGTTTTGTGTAATAAAGAAGTAATGTGTAAAGTTGATGTGATTAAAGGTGTATTGGAAATGAAAAAAGTAAGAAAATAGATATATAGGTGTAAGAAAAAGTAGAGATAGTGAATAGTAATGAATAGTAGAAAAGTACTATGAATAGTAGACTAGACAATTAAAGTACCGGTAGTAATAAAAATACGCGTAATAATGCGATATCTGTAATTTTTAGCTACCGAAAAATTCTAAAACTGATATTTTTGGAATCCTTGTATTTTTACGAGTCTATTGGTATAAACGGAATATTTTTAATATTCCGAGCTCCGGGACACGCTTTTCGAGAACCGATCCCGTTTGGGTCCGAAGGTCACTCGAATTTCGCGAATCTGATATTTTTATGTTACCCTACGTTATTACGAACTATTCTAGGCATTAACTTAATTTCGTTTTCTAGGGTTTGAAAACGGGATTGCCGGATCTTAAACACTAGGGTTCGTTATAGGCTTGTTGACTTTTAGGGTTCCGTTTTGATTCCGTTTTCTGAGTTATTCGTAAGATCGTATAATTTTGAGTTTTGATCGTTTTAAATTTTAGCTCGAAATTTATGTTTATTTTATTTTATTTCATTTGTGATTATTTAATAGTTTTTAGTTCTCGGAATCGTTTAACCGAGTCTAGGTTTATGAGTTGACTCGATTTGACTTTTGTGGAAAATTTGGATTTTGTGATTCTAAAATTTTACTGAAGGAATTAGGATTTTATTATCTCGTTGTTAAGCGGTATTTGGATCTATTGTTTCGATTTGCGTTTTAGGAATTGGGTAGATTATTTAATCGACGTACGGACGTTGATTATATCGGTAATTGGACTTTATATTTTGTTTCAGGGGTTCTCGTTTTCTCAAGATTGAGAGAACTCGTTTTTGTTCTTATTAAATTTTAACTTGGTTCAACTTTTAGGGTTTCGTTTCCAGTGTTTTGACTTGGTCTAGAATTTGGTTTTTATCTTGAGTCGATTTTTGGGATTTAGATTTCTAAACTTTTAGAATTATTTTCTATGAATTAGGAAAATTTTTGGGGGTTTACATCAAGAAATGTCCTCCCACTCCGGTTTAGTTCCACTAAACCGGGGGGACCTATAGAACCCTACCAAATCATGCGTTTCAACATGGGATTTGACCAATTTTTTTCAAAAAAAGAAAAATGGAGTTGTATCACTTATTCAAAAAAAAAATCAATCAAATAAAACAAAAGTTTTTAACCAATTCCAACAAAGTTTTAAAAAAATGTGGAGTAATATTCTTTTAGTTTTAGTTAGCCCTATAAGATTAGTTGAATAAATAAAGATGATTTGATGAAGGTTTTTGAAATCATTGTTTTAAATATAACTTTGGTAAATATTCTTCAAAATCCTATTGGTCATTATCCCACTTGCATCCGTGTGCGGGCATATTTGCATTCTTGCATGTGTATATATTTTCTTAAATAAAAATGAAATGTGTAGAGTAGACTTGTATATATTCATAGAATTATTGTCCACCTATAGTTATAGGTCCTTTTCAACCAAAATTATCTTTGTCATAAGTATTCCATTTCATTGTCCTCAAATCAATCATTTTATAAATATTCGCCTCTACTTAAGGGGAGAGGGTCATTTGTTTACCTCTATTCATGTAAGTTAGTTTTTGCCTAAAGAAAAAACTTTGAGTTGTAAATAAATTTCCACTTTAGATTAGAAACATTCATTTTCCAAACCTCTTTTGTAAATAACCATTTTTTCAAAAAAAAAAAAAAAAAGAAGAGAATAACAAGTTTTTAAAATTTCTTTTCTAAAAAGAAAGAAAAAAAGAAAAAAGAATAAAAGTTTCAAAAAAAAAATGTATAAATAAATGAAGAAAAAGGAAAGTTGCCAACAGGAAAGAATATTTCAAAAAATTGTTATCCCAATGATCATTCAGTAAAAGGCAATTGAAATCAAAATTAGGGGCAACCAAAATGTAAATCCCCGAAATTTTTGGATCCGAATTATAGTTTAAACCCTAATCGGAAGTCAACCGGATTTCCCAAAGTCAACTAAACCCTAGTTTACCGTAACCGCTTAAGACCGGCATTGCAGTTTTCTCAAGCCCTGAAAAACGAAGTTGGGATAATTAGCTCGAATAGTTTGTAATAACCATAGGTTTTATAAAAGTTTCAGTTTCGCGAAATTCGGATGTCCTTCGAACCCGAACGGACACAGTTCTCGAAAAACGTGTCCGGTGGCTGGAATAGTAAAAATATTCCAAATATACCGTTAGACTTATAAAAATATAAGATTTTTAAAAATATCAATTTCGTAATTTTTCGATAGCTAAAAATATCAGATATCGCTTTTATACGCGTATTTTCTCACTACCGGTATTAAATTGTCATGTCTACTTTTACATTACACTTTTTTTCTATTCTACACTATTCATCTATCTCTACTTTTTCTTACAACCTATTCTTACAAGTCATACACCTATTTCTTACACATTTTCATTTCCAATACAACTTCACATCTTTCATTTCTTACTTTTAATTAACAAAATAAAAAAAATTAAATATTTGGTCTTCCCCATGCATGTTTGGCGCCGGCCCTCTCTCTCTACCCTCTAATTGTTTTATTTTTCAATTATTTAATTAACACAAATTATCTCACACATTTTCCTATAAATACCCCTCATACCTTCACTTCTTCACACCACTTCTTCTCTAAAGTTACTATACCAAAATCTCTCTCAAATTCTTTCAAGAATTCTTTCCAAGAAGTCTTCTACAAGGAGCTCCTCTCTTCTTTTTTCTTTTAGGTAATATGCCTTCAAGAAATCCACATGTTCATCTACTTAGTATGAACTTAGTGTGTGTTTTCTAAAACCATAAAGGTTAAGAAAGCAATAATAGGTTCATACTTTGTTTTTGTTCATAACATCAATTCCTTTATGTTCCTTTATGTTTCTCTATATTTCCCTTATGTTTATTACTATCTAATATATCTATATAGCTATATATACTATTTAGAGCCTATAAGCTCATTATCTTGCAATTTATTTATCTTTCATGCAATTTATTTACTTTATTGCGATTTATTTCAAGTTGATTTTAAGACTAGTCATTCTAGTCTTAGATTTGTCTCATCAAGTCAAAACAATTTCTCTTTCTTTTCTTTTCGGGACTAGTCTTTCTTAGTCCCGGGGTACCTTGATGAAGCTAAGGTCCCAATACTTGATTTACTTTATTATTTATTTAAGCTTTCAAGTTATTATGTTCCTTTATATTTCTATAGTTATGATTCATATTCATGCATGAACATAATGTTTTTGTCTCAACAAAAATAAATGAGAAAGTGTTTTTTTGAATTAAAGATTCTTTCTAAAAGAAATAAATATGGGAAATGGATTTCTTAAAAACCCATGAACATGTATGGGAATGATTTTTCTTACATAAACAAAAGGTTTTATGAAAACTTATCTTTTATCAAGAAGTAGAAATTCTTTTGGAATCATTACAAGAAATAAAAATGTCATTTTGCTACTTTTGAAATCCAAGTTTAGAAAATAAAACCACACTTTAGGAAATCAAAGTAATTACAAAAGATTTCATTTAGAAATAGAATATTCATCTTAATCACTAGAAGATCTTTCGGAAGTAAAATAGAATCTCAAGTTCAAAGTCTTTTAAAACCTTACTTTTTACAAGTTGAGACAATTTCATTTACTTCATACATATGTTATGAGTCATTACAAATATATATATACCTTTCAAAAGTTTACAAAATAATTGAAATATTTATCTTTTCAAATGAGCTTTGTTTACAAGAAGAAAAACAAGTGTTTGCAAAATTCGTGGCAAATCTGGTCACTACCTTTTCGGAACCCAAACGACTTAGTTTTATAAAAATAAGCTTAGAAATGCGTAGATCTTTTTTCGAGTAGGTAGAAAACGATATATTATACGCGAAATTTCGAGTTAAAATGAGCAAGTTATGGCCATTTTAAGTTGGAATTTCCCCTTATACAATTTTACCACGATTTTAAGAAAAGATTAGAAATCTTCAAGGATAGAATTTCATGAAATACTCACTTTGGGTATTCTTCTTGATTAGATAACCACGAGGAGGATTGTTCGTATCCCGAAGATTACTACGATTAAGTGGAATTTCCGAACGACCCATCCAATACAAGAAAGGTGTCATCATGGCCGAGTGAGTTACTTCCCCGTTATTTTTGATACTCTTGATTGTGCTTGTAAAATTAGTTGCACTAGAATCTAAGCAAAAATCAAAAAGAAGTGTATGATAATATGTTGAAGGAATACTAAGTATATCGAAACTCAAGTTGTTTGTAATAAAGTTGTATGTGCATTAATATCTTGAATTATTTGAAATTGGTTGATCACTTTAAACTATGCTTCCCAAAAGCATCTCCTATTACCGTGTTAGACGCCTTACATATAATACTAAGGCTTTCGCATGACTAAGGTAGCCATTCTTAAGCCTTGATATTATATGTGGCGGATTGCCACGTTTAGGGTACCCTTCGGGGCGTGACACAAAAGGACTTTACCGATTAGGGGCATTGATAAACCCAAATGGGGCATTTAGTTAAAATATCTTGAGGCAATAAAATGGATGATTGAAAGCCAAGAGAAATATCTCACTAAAAATAATGCCTAGGATGAAAAGAGGCAAATTTAATCCCAAACACCAACCCTACACACTTGAGAGAGGAGTGAATTGTGAGAGATAAGGTGGACTCATTCCTTAAAGGAGGTTGTCTTGAATTTAGTACATGGGTCAAAATGAAATTAGGCATTCATTTCAAAATCTTAAACACATTTACCCTTTGTCAGCCCATTTGAGCCTATCATGGAAGTGTCTTAAAAATAAACCCTGTCAGGAACCACCCCACAATGGGGCAATCAGGAGGTTATGGTCATTAACAAGGAGAAAAGAATTAATTTGTATGCACTTACCCTAGTTGCATCAATTCAAGAGTAGTCAATTGACACAAATAAATCATTTCCTTTGAAAAAAAAAGTCTCAAATCATACACAACACATACACTTTGAGCTATAAGCCATAAAAGAAAAACAAATCACCTTGGATTCATGTCCCAAAAAAGGAAAAAAGAGAAAAAAAAAAAAGAGGAAGAAAAAACAAGAAAAGAAAAAGACAAGAAAAAATCAAGGAGAGATCAACAAAAGAAAAAGAAGAAGAAGAAGAAGCAAACAAGGTGATAATAAATCAATGATTTGCAAACACAAATAGAAACACATAGCTCAAAATCATCAAAATTCATCAAAAGTCATTCTATATTAAGCCCCGCCCACTTTTCCTTAAGGGTTCTTGACTTGTAAACCCGGGTTGTGTTGAAAAATTTTTCAGAAAAAAGCCTTTATAAAATATCCTTTTTTATTAAAGCCAATAACCAAAAGCCCACATTACAGTCCAAAGAAGACCTAATAGATTGACTGATGTGTATTACTTACAAGCCGGACCATAATTTTTGGAATCCGAGTCAAAAGTGGAAATGAGCCTAAGAGAGTGTGAGGAAGTCCTCTTTGACTAAGCAATCAAAATAAGATAACCAATCTTGGTATATAAATTGTCCACAGGGGCATAAAATCATTTGCTCCAATTTGAAAGATATCTACCTCAAGTTTAGCAATTATTTGCCCCAAAATTAAAAACAATGCCCCAATAGTGAATTGAAGTCCTCAAAAGTAAAATTTTTTTTGCCTCCAATGATTAAAATTTTTCAATGAGAAACCTTAAGTGGTTAAATAGTCAAGCCTGAGGCTGAACTGAAGTGAATGATCAATGGGCAAACACAATTCATTTTTACCTGTTGGTAACTTTCTTTAAAAGTGAAAGTAAAAGTGTAAATCCCCGAAATTTTTGGATCTAAATTATACTTTAAACCCTAAACGGAAGTCAACCGGATTTCCAGAGCTAACCAAACCCTAGTTTACCGTAACTGCTTAAAGTCCGGCATTGCCGTTTTCTCAAGCCCTAGAAAAACGAAGTTGGAAAAATTAGTTGTAATAGTTCGTAATAGCTATAGGATTTATAAAAATATCAGATTGAAGAATTTTGAGTGTCCTTTGAACCCGATCGGACATGATTCTTGAAAGACGTGTCCGGAAGCCCGGAATAGGAAAATTATTCCAAATATACCGTTAGACTCATAAAAGTATAAGATTTCCAAAAATACCAATTTCGTAATTTTTCGGTAGCTAGAAATATCATATATCGCTTTTATACGCGTACTTTTTTACTACCCGTATTTAATTGTCATGTCTACTTTTACATTACACTATTTTCTACTATTCTACACTATTCACCTATCTCTACTTTTTCTTACAACCTATTCTTACAAACCATACACCTACTTCTTACACATTTTCATTTCCAATATAATTTCACATCTTTCATTTCTTACTTTAATTAATCAAAAGACAAAAAAATTAATTTTTTCTTCCCCCACACACACACAAATAGCGCCGGCCACCCTCTCCATGCATCAATTTGTTTGTTTTCAATTATTTAATTAACACAAATTATCTCCCACATTTTCCTATAAATACCACTTCATACCTTCACTTCTTTCACACCACTTCTTCTCTAAAGTTACTCTACAAAAATTTCTCTCCAAATTTCTCTCAAGAGTTCTTTCAAGAAGTCATCTTAGTTTAGCTTCCTTTAGGTGAGAATTTTCTCAAGATTTCTTCATGTTCATCTACTTAGTATGAGCTTAGTGTGTGTTTTCTAAAACCATGAAGGTTAATAAAGCAACATTAGGTTCATGCTTTGTTTTTGTTCATACACATAATTCCTCTATGTTCATTTATGTTTCTTCTATGTTCTTTACTATCTAACATATCTATATATCTATATATACTATTTAGAGCATATAAGCTTATTATCTTGTAATTTATTTATCTTTCATGCAATTTATTTACTTTATTGCGATTTATTTCAAGTTGATTTTAAGACTAGTCATTCTAGTCTTAGACTTGTCCTCATCAAGTCAAAACAATTTTTCATTCTTTTCTTTTCGGGACTAGTCTTTTCTTAGTCCCGGGGTACCTTGATGAAGCTAAGGTCCCAATACTTGATTTACTTTATTAAGCTTTCGAGTTATTATGTTCCTTTATATTTCTATAGCTTATGATTCATATTCATGCATGAACATAATGTTTTTGTCTCAACAAAAATAAATGAGAAAGTGTTTTCTTGAATTAAAGATTCTTTCTTAAATAGATATGGAAAATGGATTTCTCAAAAACCCATGAACATACATGGGAATGATTTTTCTTACATAAACAAAAGGTTTTATGAAAACTTATCTTTCATCAAGAAATATTCTTTTGGAATCATTACAAAAATAAAAATGTCATTTGATTATCTTTCGAATCCAAGTTTTGAAAATAAAACCACACCTTAGGAATTTAAGGAAATTACAAGAGCTTAAATTTAGAAAAAGAATATTCATCTCAATAACTCAAGATCTTTCAAAAGCAAAATAAATATTCAATAGAATCTCAAGTTTAAAGTCTTTTAAAACCTTAATTTTTATAAGTTGAGACAACTCCATTTACTTCATATATTTGTTATGAGTCATTACACATAAATATATACCTTTCAAAAGTTTACAAAATAATTGAAATATTTATCTTTTCAAATGAACTTTGTTTACAAGAAGGAAAACAAGTTTTTGCAAATTCGTGGCAAAGTTAGTCACTGCCTTTTTGGGACCTAAACGACTTAGTTTTATAAAAATAAGCTTAGAAATGCGTAGATCTTTTCGAGTAGGTAGAAAACGTTATATTATACGCGAAATTCCGAGTTAAAATGAGCAAGTTATGGCCATTTTAAGTTGGAATTTCCCCTTATACGATTTTATCATGATTTTAAGAAAAGATTAGAATCTTCAAGGATAGAATTTCATGAAATACTCATTTTGGGTATTCTTCTTGATTAGATAATCACGAGGAGGATTGTTCGTATCCCGAGGATTACTAAGATTAAGTGGAATTTCGAACGACCCATCCAATTCAAGAAAGGTGTCATCATGGCCGAGTGAGTATATTCCCCGTTATTTTTCATACTCTTGATTGTGCTTGTAAAATTAGTTGCACTAGAATCTAAGCAAAAATAAAAAGAAGTGTATGATAATATGTTGAAGGAATACTAAGTATATCGAAACTCAAGTTGTTTGTAATAAAGTTGTATGTGCATTAATATCTTGAATTATTGAAATTGGTTGATCACTTGAAAGAAGTTAAATGTAATACTAGACTTTAATTAAAGAAATTATTCATGCACATCATATGTTAAGTCACATTGCATTCACTACTATACAATTGGTGGGACAAGTGTATAATAGTGGTGGTAGACATAACCGGTATATCATGTGAGTGGCGAGTAGCAGCCAGTAAGAACTACTTAAATTGGTGGCTAGTAGGAGCCTGTAATAACTACAAGTTTTTGATGGCGTATAGGAGCCGGTAAGATCTATAAAAGTTTTTAAAAAGTTGTGGCTGTAATTGGCCTAAATACCCAACCCCGAATGAAGGGCGTAAATTCATTCAACCTACGATTCCCGGAAAGTCATATGTCTTGTATGCTCACGTGGTTGTTGCATTTCATAAGTTTGAATAATAAACTTGATTGATAATTTACTTCGAGTATGAATTTTGGGATTTACTCACTAAGCTCATAAGCTTACACCCCTATAGGTATTTGTATTCGCAGGAACACCTATTTTGAGCCCGAAGTCTTCCAGTATCTGTATACATTTTATGTTGAAGCTTTTGGAGGAAATCTACTCGAAGACTTAGATTAGAATTCCTTGAAATCTTTAATTTTGGATGTTATGAAGTTTATCTCGATCCTTGGAATTAGCGGGGGTATGCCCCTAAGAAATTATGTAACAGACCTTTGGTTATTTATGATATGATATACTTTATTTCTGGATTCTTGTATGTTTATCTTTACTTGCTTAAACTATGCTTCCCAAAAGCGTCTCCTATTACCGTGTTAGACACCTTACATATAATACTAAGGCTTTCGCATGACTAAGGTAGCCATTCTTAAACCTTGATATTAATGTGGTGGACTGCCACGTTTAGGGTACCCTTCGGGGCGTGACAAAAAAAAAAAAAAAAAGAAAAAATATATAAAAATTACTTTTGGTTCAAATCTTTGAAAAAAAAAAGACATTTTCTAAGAAAAGAAGGGATTGAAGTCTATCACTTTCCCAAGAAAAAAGGAACTTAGGATTTTCAAGTCCACTTTTTCAACTAACTCTCTCAAATCAAGTTTTTCAATCTCAAGAAATAGCAAATTCGTTGCTTTCTTAACCAAGTTTTTCAAGAAATAGCAAATTCGTTGCTTTCTCAATCAAGTTTTTCAATCAAAGAAATAGCAAATTGTTGCTTTCTCAACCAAGTTTTTCAAAGAAATAACAAATTCGTTGCTTTCTCAATCAAGTTTTTCAATAAAAAGAAATAGCAAATTGTTGCTTTCTCAACCAAGTTTTTTAAAGAAATAGCAAATTCGTTGCTTTCTCAATCAAGTTTTTCAGTCTAAAGAAATAGCAAATTATTGCTTTCTCAACCAAGTTTTTCAAGGAAATAGCAAATTCGTTGCTTTCTCAATCAAGTTTTTCAATCAAAAGAAATAGCAAATTGTTGCTTTCTCAACCAAGTTTTTCAAAGAAATAGCAAATTCGTTGCTTTCTTAATCAAGTTTTTCAATCAAAAGAAATAGCAAATTCGTTGCTTTCTTAACCAAGTTTTTCAAAGAAATAGCAAATTCATTGCTTTCTCAATCAAGTTTTTCAATCAAAAGAAATAACAAATTCGTTGCTTTCTCAATCAAGTTTTTCAATCAAAAGAAATAGCAAATTGTTGCTTTCTCAACCAAGTTTTTTCAAAGAAATAGCAAATTCGTTGCTTTCTCAATCATGTTTTTCAATAAAAAGAAATAGCAAATTTGTTGCTTTCTTAACCAAGTTATTCAAAGAAATAGCAAATTCGTTGCTTTCTCAATCAAGTTTTTCAATTTAAAGAAATAGCAAATTCGTTGCTTTCTCAACTAAGTTTGTCAATCTAATTTCCAATAGAAATAGCAAATTCATTGCTTTCTGAATCAAGTCAATAGAATTTCCAAAAAAGAGAAAGTAAATTCACTGCTTTCTCAAACAAATTTTTTAACCAAGTTTGTGAGATTATTGTTTTCTCAGCTAAATAAACCCCAGTGGATTGAAAAAATTGTGTACCCCTCAGTCTAGACTCGACAGATAGTCTAGTATTGATAAATCACTGCTTTCTCAAACAAATTTTTTAACCAAGTTTGTGAGATTATTGTTTTCTCAGCTAAATAAACCCCAGTGGATTGAAAAAATTGTGTACCCCTCAGTCTAGACTCGACAGATAGTCTAGTACTAATAAAATCCCAAATCCATCCTTTCAAGATGGTGACCAAAATTCTCAAATCCATCCTTTCAAGATGGTGACCAAAATTCCAAATCCATCCTTTCAAGATGGTGACCAAAATTCCAAAATCCATCCATTCAAGATGGTAATCAAGACCGAAATCCAAAAATCCATCCATTCAAGATGGTGATCAAGACCAAAATCTAGAAAATTCATCCATTCAAGATGGTGATCAAGACCAAATTCAGAAATCCATCCATTCAGATGGTGACCAAGACCCAAATTTCAAATCCATCCTGTCAAATTGATACCATTTGTCTAGAAGTCCAAAAATGATGACCTAGGTTCTGTCAAAGAGCAAAAATTGGCTATCTTTTGGTCTTTGTGGCAAAGTTTTGCTCAAACTTCACCGCAAAGAGGGTCAGCTGTAAACACCCAATTTTTGCTCAATTTAAGGCTCAAATTTATGATAAAAATTAGTATTATGTCGAGCTCACAAAAAAAAAAGTAAAAAATAGAAAAAATAAAAAAAAAAGCAAATACTAGCACAAAGAATCAAAAACAACAAAAGTAAGATAAGATATAGAAGTAGTAAGAAAAATAAAAAAAAATGAGAGAAAAATGAGAGTAGTAAAGAAAAGTAAATTTAAAAAAAAATTATTCGAGCTTGATATAATACATATATTTTGTTATAAATTATTTTTAAGTTAATTAAACAATTTTTCAAAATTATTTTGTTTAATTAAATCAATTTTTAAGAGCCTTAAATATTTCTTATGTCGAACCTAACCCAAGCCCAAGCACAAGTCATGGGTTCGAAACCAGCTGGAGGCTAAATTTTGGCCTTTTGTCCTCATATTTTTTGGTTCGAAATCAAACCCGACTCATCCACTTTGGATCATGATTTGAATGGATAATCTTTGTTTTTTTATTTTGAGGATAATGTTCAATGTCGGCATAGGATAGATTGGATTTGTATTAAATGTGTGCGAAAAATCAAGCTCGAATAGCCCTAATTTTTCAGTTGAAAATTGGGAAAATTTTCGAATCTAGGAAAAATTGAAGAATCATCATGGCGGCTGATCAAATTCAATGAATTTGAACTATTCAATTGATCCTATACAGAGATAGGATCGAATATCGAGGATTTGATCATCAATTTCATCATTAACGAACGAATCAAATTCCTAATTTTCGGGAAATTAGGAAGTCATTAAATGCATTCGTAACTGATATCATTTCATCAGTTACAACAAATCAAATTCCAATTTTCGGGAAATTGGGAAGTCATTAAATGCAATTCGTAATGATCATCAATTTCATCAGTTACGAACGAATCAATTCCCAATTTTCGGAAATTGGAGAATTCGTAACTGATCATCAATTTCATCAGTTACGAACGAATCAAATTCTAATTTTCGAGTTAAATTTTTTGCGAAAAATTGGGAAGTCATTAAATGCAATTCGTAACTGATCATCAATTTCATCAGTTACGAACGAGTCAAATTCTAATTTTAGAATTAAATTTTTTGCGAAAAATTGGAAAACATTATATGCAATTCGTAACTGAAATCAGACCATGGATCTATAAATAGGAATGATCCATGAACAAAGGAAAACAACAATTGCAAGGATTACTCAGAGATTCAAAGCATTCGAAAATTTTGGAAGTTAGGATTTAGAGAAAGAAAGATCGAAACATAGAAAATAGATTAGAAAAAAAAAAAAAAAAACCAGATCTCTCGCAGCTCTCTTTCTTAATCTCTCTTGTTCATCTCTCTCAACACCTTTATCTCCGTTAATAACCCAGAACCATTTCCACCATCATCGAAACCCTCAGCGTAACTACCAAGTACCCATACCTTGATAATGCTTACAACCATTGAGAGAAGGGAGAGAGCTCACTGCCGACTAACGTCCAATCCGCTTTTAGTCGAGGTCCAAGTCGTGTGATGGTAATCTCATTTCACTGTCATTAAGCGATCAATTCGTTCCTGGGGGAAGAAAACAAATTGATTGTTGGTCCACATCCAGATCAGCGTTCCATATTTGATCCGAACGATCCAACGGTCCAGGTGAGTTTGGATTAAATTTTTCAATCTAAAATATTTTCATATAGCATTAAATTCGCTATGAAAATAATCAAAGTTTTCATCAAAATATTTTCATATAGCATTAAATTAGCTATGAAAATAGTCAATCAAAGTTTTCATCAAAATATTTTCATATAGCATTAAATTAGCTATGAAAATATTCAATCAAGGTTAATCAAAATTGTTTTTTCATGTAGCATTAAATTAGCCATGAATTATCATAAAATGATTTTGAAGAAAAATGATTTTTGACTTAGAAAAATTGTATTTTCATTAAATGAAAATCAATTGATTAGATCATAGGAGAAATGAACCAGATAGTGGAATTTTAAATTTATGATCAACCGACCCATTGATCCTAGCTTTTATTTTTTCTCGATTTATATCGGGTGGCGACTCTAAATCATTTTCAAAAATGAAAATTTCTCTTAACCCCTAGTCGAGGATTCAGGTTAAATGGGTTCGGGTTTAATATGAATCAGGTTAGGAGAAATGAATCAGATAGTGGAAAAATCCATGATATATTATAAATTTAAAATTCCACTATCTGGTTCATTTCTCCTATGATCTAATCAATGATTTTCATTTCATGAAAATGCAATTTTTCTAAGTCCAAAATCATCTTTCTTCAAAATCATTTTATGATAATTCATGGCTAATTTAATGCTACATGAAAAATCAATTTTGATTAAACCTGATTGAATATTTTCATAGCTAATTTAATGCTATATGAAAATAATTTGATTGAAAAACTTTGATTATTATTTCATAGCTAATTTAATGCTATATGAAAATAATTTAGATTGAAAAATTTAATCCAAACTCCACCTGGACCGTTGAATCGTTCGGATCAGATCTGGAACGCTGATCTCGATGTGGACCGTTGACCGTTGACCATTGACTGCAACGGGTAGAACTGAGACCAACAATCAATTTGTTTTCTTCCCCCAGGAACGTGTTTGATTCCAACTTTTTTTGAATGATTTTGCTAAGATATATGTATGGAATTTTTCTCTCTATGTTATTTTTTTTTATCCTCTACTTCTTCTTCTTTTTTTTTCTCTCTCTAAACCCTAACATCGAAAATTTTCAAATGCTTTGAATCTCTGAGTAATCCTTGCAATTGTTGTGTGCCTTTTGTTCATGGATCATTCTTATTTATAGATCCATGGTCTGATTTCAGTTACGAATTGCATTTAATGTTTTCCAATTTTTCGCAAAAAATTTAACTCTAAATTGGAATTTGACTCGTTCGTAACTAATGAAATTGATGATCAGTTACGAATTGCATTTAATGACTTCCCAATTTTTCGCAAAAATTTTAACTTGAAAATTGGAATTTGATTCGTTCGTAACTGAAGAAATTGATGATCAGTTACGAATTGCATTAATGACTTCCCAATTTCCCAAAATTGAAATTTGATTCGTTCGTAACTGATGAAATTGATGATCAGTTACGAATTGCATTTAATGACTTCCCAATTTCCCAAAAATTGGAATTTGATTCGTTCGTAACTGATGAAATTGATGATCAATTACGAATTGCATTTAATGTCTTCCCAATTTCCCGAAAATTGGAATTTGATTCGTTCGTAACTGATGAAATTGATGATCAGTTACGAATTGCATTTAATGTCTTCCCAATTTCCTGAAAATTGGAATTTGATTCGTTCGTAACTGATGAAATTGATGATCAATTACGAATTGCATTTAATGACTTCCCAATTTCCCGAAAATTGGAATTTGATTCGTTCGTAACTGATGAAATTGCTGATCAAATCCTCGAATATTCGATCCTATCTCTGTATAGGGTCAATTGAATCGTTCAAATTCATTGAATTTGATCAGCTGCCATTGATGATTCTTCAATTTTTCCAGATTTTCGAAAATTTTCTCAATTTTCAACTGAAAAATTAGGGCTGTTCGAGGCTTGATTTTCGCACACATTTAATACAAATCCAATCTATCCTATGCCGACATTGAATCCTTATCCTCGAAATAAAAAAACAAAGATTATGCATTCAAATCATGATCCAAAGTGGATGAGCCGGGTTGATTTCGAACCAAAAAGTATGAGGACAAAAGGCCAAAAATTTATGCCTCCAAGCTGGTTCGAACCCATGATATGTAGCTTGGGCTTGGGTCTGGGTCAGTGGTCTTAACCATAGGCCATTGGCCTGTGCCTGGTTGGGTTCAAAACTTTAAGGCTCATTCAAAATTAAACCAAATAATTTTTGAAAATTTGTTTAATTATCTTTATGAACAATTTATAACAAAAATATGTATTATATCAAGCTCAAATAATTTTTTTTTTAATAATAATGTATTTTTTTTCTTGTTTATTTTGGAAAAAACACACTGTTTTTTTTCACCTTGTCTTTTTTTTTTTTCTCATTTTTTATTTATTTACCTTACTACTTCTTAATTTTTGCTATTTTTGATTTTTTGTGCTATTTTTTATTTTTATCTGTTTTTACTATTTTTTGTGAGCTTGACATAAACTAATTTTTGTCATAAATTTGAGCCTTAAATTGAGCAAAAATTGGGTGTCTACAACTGCCCCTCTTTGCGGTGAAGTTTGAGCTAAACTTTGCCACAAAGACCAAAAGATAGCCAATTTTTGCTCTTTGACAGAACCTAGGTCATCATTTTTGGACTTCTAGACAAATGGTATCAATTTGACAGGATGGATTTGAAATTTGGGTCTTGGTCACCATCATGAATGGATGGATTTCTGAATTTGGTCTTGATCACCATCTTAAATGGATGGATTTTTGGATTTTGGTCTTGATTACCATCTTGAATGGATGGATTTTGGAATTTTGGTCACCATCTTGAAAGGATGGATTTGGAATTTTGGTCACCATCTTGAAAGGATGGATTTGGAATTTTGGTCACCATCTTGAAAGGATGGATTTGAGAATTTTGGTCACTATCTTGAAAGGATGGATTTGGGATTTTATCAGTACTAGACTATCTGTCGAGTCTAGACTGAGGGGTACACAATGTTTTCAATCCACTGGGGTTTATTTAGCTGAGAAAACAATAATCTCACAAACTTGGTTAAAAAATTTGTTTGAGAAAGAAGTGAATTTACTTTCTCTTTTTGGAAATTCTATTGACTTGGTTCAGAAAGCAAGAATTTGCTATTTCTTTTGGAAATTGGATTGACAAACTTAGTTGAGAAAGCAACAAATTTGCTATTTCTTTAAATTTAAAAACTTGATTGAGAAAGCAACGAATTTGCTATTTCTTTGAAAAACTTGGTTAAGAAAGCAACGAATTTGCTATTTCTTTTGATTGAAAAACTTGATTGAGAAAGCAACGAATTTGCTATTTCTTTGAAAAACTTGGTTAAGAAAGCAAAAAGTTTTGCTATTTCTTTTGATTGAAAAACTTGATTGAGAAAGCAACGAATTTGCTATTTCTTTGAAAAACTTGGTTGAGAAAGCAACGAATTTGCTATTTCTTTTGATTGAAAAACTTGATTGAGAAAGCAACGAATTTGCTATTTCTTTGAAAAACTTGATTAAGAAAGCAACGAATTTGCTATTTCTTTTGATTGAAAAACTTGATTGAGAAAGCAACGAATTTGCTATTTCTTTGAAAAACTTGGTTGAGAAAGCAACGAATTTGCTATTTCTTGAAAAACTTGATTGAGAAAGCAACGAATTTGCTATTTCTTTGAAAAACTTGGTTGAGAAAGCAACAATTTGCTATTTCTTTGATTGAAAACTTGATTGAGAAAGCAACGAATTTGCTATTTCTTTGAAAAACTTGGTTGAGAAAGCAACGAATTTGCTATTTCTTTGAAAAAACTTGGTTAGAAAGCAAGAATTTGCTATTTCTTTGATTGAAAAACTTGATTGAGAAAGCAACGAATTTGCTATTTCTTTGAAAAACTTGATTGAGAAAGCAACAATTTGCTATTTCTTTTGATTGAAAAACTTGATTGAGAAAGCAACGAATTTGCTATTTCTTTGAAAAACTTGGTTGAGAAAGCAACAAATTTGCTATTTCTTTGATTGAAAAACTTGAGAAAGCAACTTTGCTATTTCTTTGAAAAACTTGATTTGAGAAGTTAGTTGAAAAAGTGGACTTGAAAATCCTAACTTCCTTTTTTCTTGGGAAAGTGATGGACTTACAATCCCTTCTTTTTTAGAAATGTCTTTTTTTTTTTTTTTAAAGATTTGAACCAAAAGTAATTTTTATATATTTTTTCTTTTTTCTTTTACTTTCACTTTTAAAGAAAGTTACCAACAGGTAAAAATGAATTGTGTTTGCCCATTGATCATTCACTTCAGTTCAGCCTCAGGCTTGACTATTTAACCACTTAAGGTTTCTCATTGAAAAATTTTAATCATTGGGGGCAAAAAATTTTACTTTTGAGGACTTCAATTCACTATTGGGCATTGTTTTTAATTTTGGGGCAAATAATTGCTAAACTTGAGGCAGATACCTTTCAAATTGGAGCAAATGATTTTATGCCCCTGTGGACAATTTATATACCAAGATTGGTTATCTCATTTTGATTGCTTAGTCAAAGAGGACTTCCTCACACTCTCTTAGGCTCATTTTCACTTTTGACTCGGATTCCAAAAATTATGGTCCGGCTTGCAAGTAATACACATCAGTCAATCTATTAGGTCTTCTTTGGACTGTAATGTGGGCTTTTGGTTATTGGCTTTAATCAAAAAGGATATTTCATAAAGGCTTTTTTCTGAAAAATTTTCAACACAACCCGGGTTTACAAGTCAAGAACCCTTAAGGAAAACTTGATGATGCACTTGTCCCTAGTTTCAAGGGTATTAATAGATCAACTCCTTTGATCCAAAGAGTCTCCAAAGGGTGGAATTTGTGGGCGGGGCTTAATATAGAATGAATTTTGATGATTTTGAGCTATGTGTTTCTATTTGTGTTTGCAAATCATTGATTTATTATCACCTTGTTTGCTTCTTCTTCTTCTTCTTTTTTTTTTTTTGTTGATCTCTCCTTGATTTTTTCTTGTCTTTTTCTTTCTTGTTTTTTCTTCCTCTTTTTTTTTCTCTTTTTTCCTTTTTGGGACATGAATCCAAGGTGATTTGTTTTTCTTTTATGGCTTATAGCTCAAAGTGTATGTGTTGTGTATGATTTGAGACTTTTTTTTTCAAAGGAAATGATTTATTTGTGTCAATTGACTACTCTTGAATTGATGCAACTAGGTAAGTGCATACAAATTAATCCTTTTTCTCCTTGTTAATGACCCTAACCTCCTGATTGCCCCATTGTGGGGTGGTTCCTGACAGGGTTTATTTTTAAGACACTTCCTTGATAGGCTCAAATGGGCTGACAAAGGGTAAATGTGTTTAAGATTTTGAAATGAATGCCTAATTTCATTTTGACCCATGTACTAAATTCAAGACAGACCTCCTTTAAGGAATGAGTCCACCTTATCTCTCACAATTCACTCCTCTCTCGAGTGTGTAGGGTTGGTGTTTGGGATTAAATTTGCCTCTTTTCATCCTAGGCAATTATTTTTAGTGAGATATTTCTCTTGGCTTTCAATCATCCATTTTTATTGCCTCAAGATATTTAACTAAATGCCCCATTTAGGTTTATCAAATGCCCCTAATCGGTAAAGTCCTTTTGGTTGCCCCTAATTTTGATTTCAATTGCCTTTTACTGAATGATCATTGGGATAACAATTTTTTTGAAATATTCTTTCCTGTTGGCAACTTTCCTTTTTTCTTCATTTATTTATACATTTTTTTTAAACTTTTATTCTTTTTTCTTTTTTTTTTCTTTTTAGAAAAGAAATTTTAAAAACTTGTTATTCTCTTCTTTTTTTTTTTGAAAAAATGGTTATTTACAAAAGAGGTTTGGAAAATGAATGTTTCTAATCTAAAGTGGAAATTTATTTACAACTCAAAGTTTTTTCTTTAGGCAAAAACTAACTTACAAGAATAGAGGTAAACAAATGACCCTCTCCCCTTAAGTGGGGGCAAATATTTACAAAATGATTGATTTGAGGACAATGAAATGGAATACTTATGACAAAGATAATTTTGGTTGGAAAGGACCTATAACTATAGGTGGACAATATATTCTATGAATATATACAAGTCTACTCTACACATTTTTTAAGAAAATATATATAAATGCAAGGATGCAAATATGCACATATGCTAGCACACGAATGCAAATGGGGATAATGACCAATAGAATTTTGAAAAATATTTACAGGAGTTGTATTAAAAACAATAGTTTCAAAAACCTTTATCAAATCATTTTTATTTATTTATCTTATAGGGCCAACTAATACTAAAAGAATATTACTCCACATTTTTTAGACTTTGTTGGAATTGGTTAAAAAACTTTTTGTTTTATTTGATTTTATTTTTTTTTTTAATTTTGATTTTTTTTAAATTTTCTTTTTGAAACCCCTTTTTTATTTTTAATAAATTTTTTATTTGGAAAAAAAAATGATACAACTCCATTTTTTTTTTTAAAAAATTTGGTCATATCCCATGTTGATGAATGCATGATTTGGTAGGGTTCTATAGGTCCCCCGGTTTAGTGGTACTAAACCGGAGTGGGAGGACATTTCTTGATCTAGAGGGTGGAAAGCCACAGCCCCCGGACCTTACTTCGTCCCTCGCTTAGGCTCTTAAGACGGCCTGAGTGTCCGACCGTATCTAGCCCGTAAGCATTATCTAATAATGCAGATGCAAAGCAAATGAATAATCTCCCCCCCCCCCCCCCCCCCCCCCCCCCCCCCCCCCCCCCCCCCCCCCCCCTTCTTTTATGCTGAAATATTAGTATATAATATATTCACAAGACGAATATATGTACAAAGAATCAATAAATAAATAAGTAAGACTATTGCCCCTTCTTCTTTTATTTTTTTTTATCTGCAAGATTAGTATATATATACATAAAACAATTATCCAAATAATGTACAAAGAATTATAATGTATATATTCATAAAAAATCGAGTAATTTTAAAGGATAAATTTAAAATTTAAAATTCCTAAGTGGCTAGCCCTCTTTTTTTTTTTAAAAAAAAATTTAGGTGTCCCCAGTGGAGTTGCCAAGCTGTCGAGCCTGGATTTTTCCACTATCTGGTTCATTTCTCCTAACCCGATTCACATTAAACCCGAACCCATTTAACATGAATCCTCGACTAGGGGTTAAGAGAAATTTTAATTTTTTTTGAAAATGATTTAGAGTCGCCACCCGATATAAATCGGGAAAAAAAACAAAAGCTAAGATCAATGGGTCGGTTAATCCTAACTTAGCTACTAGTCTGCGAAAAAATTTGATTTAAAAAAAAAACAAACTTTTTAAAAACCAGATATCATGGATTCGGGGGCTAACCTATTAAAACCAAATCGGTTACTTTTGGAATTTTAAATTTATATATATCCTTTAGATGCTCAAAAGTTCAAATAAAAATATTTACAAGTCACATTTTTTGTTTTTCTTTTTATATTTTTATATTTTTTATTGCTCAAAAATTTCACAAAAATAACCAAGATGATAAAAAAAAATATTTTTTCATTTTTTATTGTCGCCCCGTAGGTGTCTACGTACTCGTTAATCGAGATCAGACAAAACATAGTTCTTTTGAAAAGAACTTTAGTTTGTTGATTAATTTTTAATTTTCGAACTCTTTCCACTTTAAATTCATTAAACTTTTAAATTTTTGTGAAAACCATTGATGATCCTATGATCTAATCAATTGATTTTCATTTCATGAAAATGCAATTTTTCTAAGTCCAAAATCATCTTTCTTCAAAATCATTTTATGATAATTCATAGCTAATTTAATGCTACATGAAAAATCAATTTTGATTAAACTTGATTGAATATTTTCATAGCTAATTTAATGCTATATGAAGATATTTTGATTGAATAATTTTGGATGACTATTTTCATAGCTAATTTAATGCTATATGAAAATAATTTAGATTGAAAAATTTAATCCAAACTCACCTAGACCGTTGAATAGTTCGGATCAGATCTGGAACGCTGATCTGGATGTGAACCGTTGACCGTTGACCGTTGACTGCGCGGGTAGACTGAGACCAACAATCAATTTGTTTTCTTCCCCAGGAACGTGTTTGATTCCAACTTTTTTTGAATGATTTTTGCTGAGATATATGTATGGAATTTTTCTCTCTATGTTATTTTTTTTTATCCTCTACTTCTTCTTCTTTTTTTTTCTCTCTCTAAACCCTAACTTCGAAAATTTTCAAATGCTTTGATTCTCTGAGTAATCCTGGCAATTGTTGTGTGCCTTTTGTTCATGGATCATTCCTATTTATAGATCCATGGTCTGATTTTAGTTACGAATTGCATTTAATGTTTTCCAATTTTTCGCAAAAAATTTAACTCTAAAATTGGAATTTGACTCGTTCGTGACTAATGAAATTGATGATCAGTTACGAATTGCATTTAATGGCTTCCCAATTTTTTGCAAAAATTTTAACTCGAAAATTGGAATTTGATTCGTTCGTAACTGATGAAATTGATGATCAGTTCCGAATTGCATTTAATGACTTCCCAATTTCCCGAAAATTGGAATTTGATTCGTTCGTAACTGATGAAATTGATGATCAGTTACGAATTGCATTTAATGACTTCCCAATTTCCCGAAAATTGGAATTTGATTCGTTCGTAACTGATGAAATTGATGATCAGTTACGAGTTGCATTTAATGACTTCCCAATTTCCCGAAAATTGGAATTTGATTCGTTCGTAACTGATGAAATTGATGATCAGTTACAAATTGCATTTAATGACTTCCCAATTTCCCGAAAATTGGAATTTGATTCGTTCGTAACTGATGAAATTGATGATCAGTTACAAATTGCATTTAATGACTTCCCAATTTCCCGAAAATTGGAATTTGATTCGTTCGTAACTGATGAAATTGATGATCAATTACGAATTGCATTTAATGACTTCCCAATTTCCCGAAAATTGGAATTTGATTCGTTCGTAACTGATGAAATTGATGATCAAATCCTCGAATATTCGATCCTATCTCTGTATAGGATCAATTGAATCGTTCAAATTCATTGAATTTGATCAGCCGCCATTGATGATTCTTCAATTTTTCCAGATTTTCGAAAATTTTCCCAATTTTCAACTGAAAAATTAGGGCTGTTCGAGGCTTGATTTTCGCACACATTTAATACAAATCCAATCTATCCTATGCCGACATTGAATCCTTATCCTCAAAATAAAAAAACAAAGATTATCCATTCAAATCATGATCCAAAGTGGATGAGTCGGGTTGATTTCGAACCAAAAAATATGAGGACAAAAGGCCAAAATTTATGCCTCCAAGTTGGTTCGAACCCATAATCTGTGGCTTGGGCTTGGGTCTGGGTCAGTAGTCTTAACCATTAGGCCATTGGCCTATGCCTGGTTGGGTTCAACAAATTTAAACTTTAAGGCTCATTCAAAATTAAACAAAATAATTTTTGAAAATTTGTTTAATTATCTTTATGAACAATTTATAACAAAAATATTTATTATATCAAGCTCAAATAATTTTTTTTTAATAATAATGTATTTTTTCTTTTTTTTTTCTTGTTTATTTTGGAAAAGACACACTGTTTTTTTTTTCACCTTGTCTTTTTTTTTTCTCTCATTTTTTTATTTATTTACCTTACTACTTCTTATTTTTGCTATTTTTGATTTTTTGTGCTATTTTTTTATTTTTATCTATTTTTACTATTTTTTGTGAGCTTGACATAATACTATTTTTGTCATAAATTTGAGCCTTAAATTGAGCAAAAATTGGGTGTCTACATTTAGTAAGATTTTTAGTGCATGGAATAAAGAAAAATTGAATTCAATTCTAATGAGAATGTTATAGATTTGTAATACTCATTACAATATTCACTTGGTATAAGAAAAATAAATAAAACAAATAACTATTGGAGTAAAAGTAACATTTAAGGTAATGTTGATTTATGTAATTGTAATTGAACTTCTAGAAATTTGATATTGGAATTTAATTTGGAAAAGCTCAATTTAATGTGTAGGAATAATTTGAATATTTGGTAATTTAGGATAGGTGACTGAGGTATTGTGAATTTGAGATCAAATTGATAATTTAATAATTGAATCTAGAAAATCGAAATGGAATTTCTACATGTTTAGGCATTTGGAACTTGGTGATTGAATTTGGTATTTTGAAATTGGATTTAAATATTATGAATTAGGTATAGTTACCTTACATTGGTATTTAGGTGTTTTAGGAATTTGAATTTGGCAATCTAAGGATTTACATGTTTAAATTAACCTTAGACTAGCTTAAGTTGGGAATTAGGTGGTTAGGTGATTTGAAATTGAGAACTTAGGCTCATTTTGAAAATTGGGAATAATTTAGGAAACTAGACAAAATAAAATGTTGAATAATGAGATCCATTTGCTAGTAATTTATGTCTATCTAAATTGGAGCTCCAGTTTACAATACTATATTCTTTTAAGTTGCATTCCAATGATGATAGTTGGATATTCCATAATATAAGTAAGGCGAGTGGTAATTGGGTGTATCGACTCATACAATGCAGTAGTTATTGTATTTATATTCTATGTGAAGAGTAGATTCACCAAAATCTCCATTGTCTTTATTATCTTATTCTATCATGCTTAAACAAATATGTTTCGAAGTGGTTATTAAAATTTATAGAATAGATTATTTTCCTTTTAATTTTATTTTCTATCTTCTTTTTGGCATAGGTTCCATAGTCTCATGAAGAAGGATAGATGTAGGATTAAAAGGTTATGAGGACCTAGGGATATAACCGGGATGAGTTTAGGACGGATTTTGCAAAACTCAAACCTAATACCCTATAGGGTTACTAAAACCCATTTCAAACGCTATAGGGTTTTTGTCCATAAACTCGAAACCTGGCTTATGAACCTTGTAGGGTATCCAAACCTGAGTTGATCAATTTGGTACATGAACTTTGAAATTGATCAATTTGCTACCTAAAAAGACTTTTCGTGCACACTAATGGTACCTCCATTAAGTTCTTTGAGGTATTAAATTGATAAATTCAAAGTTTCTTAGGTACCAAATTGATCAATTCATAGTTTCTTAGGTACCAAATTGATCAATTTGAAAGTTTAGGTACTAAATTGATCAAATTAAAAGTTCAAGTAGCTGATTGCATATTTAGTCAAAGTTCAGGTACCATTTGTGGCATTACCCCTATTAAAATTCAAAGTGATGAATTTCGTTATTTGTTCTTTTGTTGTACACACTCTATATGTCTATATTTTATTGCATGATTTGCATATATCCACACAAATTTTATTATCCTTGCACGTTATTGACAATGTCCCTTCTTTTATTTTTAAATTAACCAGTAACGTAATGATCAACTTAAATTAACATCCTGACAAACATGATATATTCAATCAAAAATGGAAATTTTACAATGGTCTTTGTTAGTTGAAGCAACAAAACAAACATGACAATTTTTTATTATAGAAGCGTTACTTCAAGATATAAAATCGCACAATCATATAAAATGAGGTTTACATTAATTTTTTCCTTTTTTTTTTGTTCATTAAGTACATGTGTATCCATATGTCCATGTATAAGTATCTTATATATATATATATATATATATGTGTGTGTGTGTATGCATGTATATATGTGTGTATACATGCATGCGTGTATTTTCTCTTAACAAGTTCAGGTTCCTAATAGTTTTTTTTCTAACCAATCTCGAAACCTTATAGGGTTTTACTAGTGATCTCAAAACCCATACCAAACCTTTTCGGTAATATCCTATAGAATACTTATCGGGGATTAGGTGGGTCGAGTACCATATAAGAACACATCCAATTACATCACTAGGTGGCGATTATCAATTATCTCCAAAATATAAATTCTTGGTATCATTGTAAAAAGAATAATTACAACTTTAACATGTTGAATTAAAAAAAAAAAAAGAAAAGCTTGTTTAGGTTATATTTTAAAATAATGGACTTCCATTATAGTGACACTAACATTAATATTCTAATGTAATGGTCAAGTACCTAATCCCTTATCGATTTAGGGGTATTCATGGTTTTGTTTGGTTTAGTTCAAGAGTTGAACCGAACCACATTTGAAACGGTTTGGTTCAAACCTTTAATGAACCGAGCCTCTTTTAAGTTCACTTCTAATCTCTTTTAAAAGCATTTGGTTATAATAAATAATATTAATAATCATTTGAGTTCATGAGAATAGAAAATATGTTCAGATTGAGGAAGTTGAGTAAGAATTAAAGGTATTTATCGTTATATCAGGTCATGTATTCAATAATTTCAAATATACATATTATCCCGTTTTAAAAATATTTTTCAATGCAAATTTAAAGTAACATATGTTTTTAATAAATCTACAACACTAACTAAAGAAAATCATTCTTTTACCTTAATTCCATGTTTATTTATAATATTCTTTCCTTATAACTCGTTTAGATTTCCATTGTGCCAATTGAATGATTATATATGTTCTAAACTCATCATACCGCTTTTATTTTAATTTGATGCATGTCTACTCGTTTTAGGAAGAATTTAAAATTAATAAAATAGGAAAACATACTGGGAAGTTTTTAAGATGAGTAAAAGATTGCTTGTATAATATTATTAAATATATAATGCATTTAATAGTGTATTATGTAAGAAATATAATATGAAAAAAATATATATACAACATTTATATTTATAAATAAAATTAATGTGGTTAAAAATGTAATTTATATTTCATAAATTGGACCACAATCACAATTTCTTCTAATAAATCTATATATTTATATGTTGCTCAATTCCTTATCGAAAATGTATTTAAACACAAGAATATTATTAGAATTCAGAATTGTGATTCCATTTTAAGTCTATTTAACATACTATATGCATATGTGATATTAGAGTGATACGTTAGATGTGACCCTAATATTTAATGTTTAAGAGTTATTAATAAATTAGATGGCTCTTATTTTTTATTTCTTTTAATGTGAAGCGGTTCGGTTCGAGTTAAACAGTTCGATTCGTTTCAGCCCTTCGAAACGAACTATAACTATTTAGACTCTTCCTAAACTGAACCGCAAATCAAATCGAAATATAAAAGAACTAATATTGTGGTTTGGTTTCGGTCTAATGAACAACCTTAACTCATTATATTCACTAAAAAAATTGAAAGATAATATGCAAGCTACAATATATATTTAATTAGACATAAGTATCAAAACCACACGATAAAATTTCTTTATTATAATATATTACATTGCAAACACATTTATATTAGAAATGATACATATACATAATATGTATTATACATATCATATAATAATATTATGACTTAGGTGGCTTATAATATAAATTATGTATATAATATGTCATTTTTGGTGTATGTGCACCTATACATATTTATATGTATAATTTTTTTTCTATAATTTATAATATGATTCATTATAAAAATTATAGATAGTACCATATAAAATATGTGATATCCATATGACACTATATATTAGTTAGATGATATTGATCATATAATTCAGAAAATATTTATCATTTGTGGTGCTCATATTAATTGGTATGTGAAATAATCATGAAACACTAAATTAAAATGTGGTGCTTCCTTATTAAAGAAAAAATATTTTTAAGGTTCCATATGCGGTAGTTAACTCATTAATGCTATATAATATACTTGATCTAAACTTTTTGTCAGAATTTTTTTTTTAAAGAGTGGAAATTAACAATTGAATAAATTTTTAATCAACAAATTAGGAAAATCGTTAATATTTCTAAAACAATTTATAAATATGATGAGCTGGCGAGTTATGATTTTATTGTGAGATAATTAAATATAATTTTTTAATTAATATAAAAGGATAATTGGAATAAACCAATCAATTTTAGAATTTTACCGACGAAACTAAAATTTCTTAAATTTTCTAATATCAACAAAAAGAAAATTTCCTTAAATTTTGCTAAAGTAATAGATTACATAATGAATAGAAGAGGAAACAAAATAAACTATCATTTATTATGACAAAATTTAAAAAAAAAAAGGCATGATGGATAAAAAAATAATAAATATGGAAACGATTGTTTGTTGAAATAATAAATTATATCATGGATAAAAAGAGCAAAAAAATCAAATTAATTATAAGTAAAAAAGATTTGAAGGAAACAAAATATAGCCCAATTAACAATAAATCAATAGCAAATTAAATGTTCACAAAACTATCATTATTGCAATCTAGCTTGCCTCCAATTCCATCATACCATCCTGAAATGCAATGTGGTTGCGGAGGCCAAACATATTCTCATTTATTGCAATGTTAAGTGTCAAAATAGTGAATAATAATTTAGACAAAATTACTACAAGGGTAAAATTAATACAAACTTCTTCTTCTTCTATGAATACATACCATACCATTGTTATAGGCTGATGGATGAATGCATGGAATGAAGAATCCCTTTAATAGGTTCCAACGATTTTGAACAGAAGTCTAGTTAACCTTCAATCATCATAAGTTACCTACATAATTAGGGGTAAAAGAATAAAAAAGGGAAAGAATGGGACCACGACTTTCGATAAAGTTCGATAATTTTCAGTAATCAAAACTTGTTAATATTCTTATTACAAGATAACAAGAAAAATTCTATGGCATTTGAATCAAGGGTAACTTTATGGTCCCATCATTAATTTTGATGGGATCAGTTCTGTTGACTATCTAATAACTCAGACCATACCTAACCATGATCAAAACATTAAAATAGATAATATTCTAATAACTATATTTATTTTAATAGTTAGATGATTGGCTGGATGTTTTATCGACGGGACCGTCGACTCTCTTGAATAAAAAACCTATGATGAAACATTAGATTTATTTTAAGAGTTAGATGATTGGCTGGATAGTTCCATCGGCAGGACCATAAATGCTCCCTTGAATAAAAAACCTATGATGAAACATTAGATACCTTCTTAAGATTTATCTAATGAGCGGATGAAACATTAGATACCTTCTTAAGATTTATCTAATGAGCGGTCTATTAAAGCATCTTGATCTCGGAATACTTGGCACGGATCATTATGTTAAGGTACCTATTTGGAGAAGGTTGCTTAAGAGGGTTTTTTCTTTTTAAGTCTTTACATATATATATGTTTCTATTTTATTAAATATATTATGCAAAAATATATAGAACCTATAAAACTTGAAAATTTTAAAATAGTTAGTATAAAAAAAAAAAAAAGCTTAGGAATCAAATTGTAACATTCATTATACATGTGACACTTTAACATCTTATAATGGTTCTACGGGATATCAATTGCACACTCTTGACATAAAGAGGTATGTCAACCTCACTCCAGAAAATAGCTTGTAAATTTGTATCTTATTTGCTCTTTTTTTTTACTAGCAAATGAGTTGATCGAATAAAGGATCGCAACTCCCGTTATCACACCCCAAGGGGTACCCTAAACGTAACAGTCCGCCACACTCAACATTAAAGCTTAAGTATGACAACCTTAGTTATTCTCAAAAGCTTTGATATTAAGTGTAAGGCATGCTCTCACAAATTTAGAGGACTATACATGGAATTATGAAGCTTAAGAAAATATAATAACAAATTAAGAAAAGAGGATTCATAATATTCATTTGCTCATGACAATAGTCTTACAAATCTTAAAGGCATTCGCCAGTCACAAATAACTATAGCCTATTACAAGAATATTGCTACATCTTATCCAACACTAAACTTCATCTAGGAATTCCTTAACTAAAAAGGAAAATACCTAGCTGTAGGGTCCACATGGCCTCAACCACAAATAGATAAACTGCAAAAGATATCTACAGGGGTATAAGCTAATAGGCTTAGTGAGAATTATTTCCATAAGTAAACTTCTTGTGTAATGAAGTTCAAACAAGTTATTTAAGCAGACAAATGAAATGCAACATACATGTGGGCAAACAAGCCATGTAGTTTTCCAAGAACTATATGTTGAATGGATTTACGCCCTCCATTCGGGGTTTGGTGATACGTAACATCAAAACAAGTAGTTTTAGTAAAAAAATTATGCTTTTGATTAATACCGCTAAGTATATTATTTCTACTAGATTTGAGCCATGCTTCCAGACTTTCCGCCAAGCATTTAACTCCATGTCGCCAAGCAATCACTTTCAATCATAACCGCCAAGTGTTGCTTTTGACCAGAGCTACCATCCTTCTCACCCAAGGACAATAACCCAATGCAATGTGACTCACTTTGTGGTATGTATGAATCAATTTATTTATGATATCATAGCATCATTATTATCAATTTTAAGGTGATCATAGAATTTCATACAAATCAAGTGCTATACTAAAACAAACATTTAATCAATTCCGACATCGATATTCTTATGATCCTTTCAACAAATTTTTCGCATACATATCAATTTGCCTTTTCTTAATTCTAATGCGACTAAACTACAAGCACAATCAAGTAAAGCACTTTAACGGAATAAACTCACGACATCATGTCGACACTTCTCTAAATGGATGAGTCGTTCAAATAATCCACTAGTTGAAATAATCCTCGGGGTATGGGTATCCTTCCTCAGAATCACCTAGTCAAGGACCCAAAATGAGTATTTCTTGATGACTTTCTTGAATTTTGACAAAACAATGTCATAAGAACATCAAAGTTCGTATAAAGAAAGACTCCAATTTAAAATGGCTATAACTTGGTCATTTTAACTCGGAATTGCGTATATAATATACCGGTTTCTACCTACTCGAAAAGATCTATCTATTTCTAAAACTATTTTTTTATCAAATAGATCATTTAGGCTCCGAAACAGTGGTGATCAGATTTACCATGAATTTTCCAATCCCAAAAGCAATTTGTTTCAAACATTAAATCATTCAAAAATTGCTTTGATAAATACTTAGTTATCTATATAGTGAAAAATTCCTTTTTCATAGATATATAGCTCATATTTTATCCATGCTCAAGTGTTTGTTGTCCAACCATGTTTCTTGAGTAAAACAATATTATTTAAGAGTTTAGAAAACTATAGTTTACGAGAAATCCATTTTGTACATCCTTTAAAATGAATATTTTGATTCCTTTGTTTTCAAAAAATCACTTTATGTTTATCTTACTATTTTTCTAAATAACTTTTTTTTTTGGTAACATAAATTTCTTCTTTTCTAAATTTTTCAATATTAGTGCTACTTTTCCTATTTGTTTTCTTTGAATATTTATTTGAAAAATATTGGTTTTGAAAATTCTCATTTTTGTTTTAAGGGGTTTCCTTATATTATGTTTTTGTGAAAATATTTTAGTACCAAAGTCATCTTCTTTTTAAGAAAACAAGTAATATAGAAAGGATTTAAAAAGCTTTTTCAAAACAAAAGTAGCTTTTTAAAATTATAGTGAGTTCTTCCTAAAACTTGGAAAAGAATAAATTTACTTTGGTTAAACCATAGATTTTATATTTCATATAGAACTATTCCTAAGTGATAAAATCTCCTTTTTATCAAATATAATTAGAGCTTTGTAAATTTGGACAACAATCTCAATGGACATGGTAATGAGAAATAATAATAAGCAAAAATAACATAAATAATAAATAAAGTTAAGTATTGGGAATCTTAGCTTCTTCAAGGCTCTCAGGACTAAAAAGTAGACTAGTCCCAAAAGAAAGAAATAAAAATAAAAGAAAGAAAATTGTTTTCACTTGATGAGGAGAAGTCTAAGACTAGATACTAGTCTTAAAACAACAAGAAATAAATAAATTGCAAAGGAAGAAATAAATAAATTATTTTGCATGAAAGTAAATAAATTGCAAATGAGCTTATATGCTCTAAAGAATACATTTATAGATATATAATAATACTTAGTTAGATATAATAACAATAATAATATAAACAATGTAAAATAACAATATAAATATAAATAGATATTCATGAACAAGACCAATACATGAACATAGTGTAGCTTCCATTACATTTAGTTTTTGGAAACTCACACCATGGTCATGTAAAGTTACATGACATGAGAAGAAAGAACTTGTAAGAAAAAGTTTACCTAAAGAGGGTTTTTAAAGTATTATGTGGGAATGGGTTTTGTGTATGTAGAAGGTGGTTTGAGATAATTTTGAGAGAGTGTTGAGAGGAAATTTTTAGTAGTAAATTTGTGGATAGTAATTGTGTGAAATAAGTAAAAGAGTGGGGATATTTATAGGAAATGAGGAGCGAATTTTTTTTTGTGATTTAAATAAAAGAAAATTGAAACAAAATGAGGGAGAGAGAGAAGGGGCGGGGGGGGGGGGGGGGGGGGGGGGGGGGGGGGGGTGGGGGGGGGTGTGGGGGGTTGGGGGCGGGGGGGCAATGGGAGGGGGTTGGGGTTGGGGAGGGCGCGTGGCCATAGGAAGAGGAGGGGTAGGAGAGATTTTTATTTTGTATTTTTGTTGATTAAATGAAGTAATAAGTAAGATAGATATGAAATAAAGTTATGGGAAAGGTTAAAAAGTAAAGATAATAAGTGTATAGGTGTAAGAATAGGTGTTAGAAAAAGTAGAGATAAAAGAATAAATGAATAGTGTAATGTAAGTAGATATAACTAATAAAATACCGATAGTAAGAAATACGCGTATAATTGCGATATTTGATATTTTACTTACCGAAAAATTATAAAACTGATATTTTTGAAAACCCTATATTTTTACGAGTCTAACGGTATATCTGAAATATTTTTACTATTCTGAGCCTCGTGACATGTTTTTGAAAAAACTGTATTTGTTCGGGTTCAAAACGATTTACGGTTTTACTAATATGATCTTTTTAAGCTTCCTTATGTAATTATGAACTATTCTACATACTAATCTCTACTTACTTTCTTAGGGTTGCTTATTCAGGATTGTCGAACATAAACCATTCCATCTAACTAGCGTTTTGTTGACTTTAGGGTTTCCGATTGACTTCCTGATTCCTGAAGCAGTGGATCCTAATCTGCTACCATTTCTACTTCCATTTTCATTCCTGGTCCTTATAGGAACAACTCCTCCAGAAGACCTTGTCAGAACATTCCTCCCTTGTGGACATTCATTGGCGAAATGCCCATCTTGCTTGCAGACATAGCAAGTATTGTTTCCTTTTTTTGAACATTTTGATATCTTATGGTCTGCATCTCCACAGAAGAAGCACTTTCCAAACAACTGAGGGCATGTCTTGGGGTAGTGTGCTCCATTGCACTTCCAGCACTTGACGTTTTTAGATATGAACCTCCCACTGTTATCATTGCTCCTGTAGTTGTTGGAGAACTTGAATCTCTTTCGTGGGGATGTGGAACTGGATCCACATAAAACTTTTTCCCAAAAATTGGGGCTCTTTCTTCTTCTATTATTTCCCTCCTTTTCCTTGTCCTTCTACAATTCGAGCTCTTTCCACCAATTCTAGGCAACTTCTGATGTCAAATTCTTCCAACCTCATTCTCAGGTCTTCGTCTAATCCTCTTAGGAAGACTTGTCTTTTTAATTCCTCACTGTACTTGTAGGAGTCGGGGGCATATTGCAGTAATCTACTGAACTCAGTCTCGTATTGCTTTGTAGTTCTTTCTTTTTGAGCAATTTGCAAGAGGTCTGCACTATACCTTACTCGTAGGCTTCCCAGGAAATAATTTTCCAAGAACTCATGTTTGAACATTTCCCAAGTGATTGGGGTCATTAGCTCTCTTTTCTTTGATTCCCACCATATTCTAGCATTCAGACGAAGCATGAATGTCCCATATTGGTTTGTAGGTAATGCGGAACCTCATATGCAACAAAAGACCTTTCGATTTGAGCAAGCCAATCTTCAGCCTCATCTGGCTTATCGTAAGCTCCATCAAAATAACGGTTACTTCGGATAAAATCTGGCAACGTACTCTTGTATGGCCTTAGTGGTGGGAGTGAAGCTAATGGTGCATTTTGGGAGTGCATACTTCTTTGTATAGATGCTTCAGTTGGTACTTGTTATTGCGACGGAGTTGGTACAGGTGCAGTGTTGGTACGGTTTTAGGTACGTGTGTGGGTGCAGGTGTAGGCATGTTCTGTCTAATAGCTTCTAGTACTTAGGTCAGATGTCCTAGTGTAGCATGCAAGTCTACTTGAGGTGCAGCGGCTGCTTGAGCGGTAGGCTGCTGCTTTAACTTCCGGTTCGTTGGGGGCACTTTGCTCCTCCCTACGCCCTCTTCTACTTTAGCTGTTTTAAAATTTTCTAAGTTAGGTTTATCGTTTTGATATCTTAGTTAAATCTTTGACGGAAATTTTTGTGGATATAATGGAAACTCACTTACATAAATAGTTAATGAAGTAAAATCAAGGTAAGTTATGAATAAAAACATAAATTCATAAGAAATTGAAATAGTAGGCGCAAGACCCTTACACAGAAATGGTGACAAAGTTAATAACAATAACCACACAGAAAAAACAACAAAACACTCTTCTGAAAACTTAAAAAAAGGTAGACTAGGATCGCTGATCTAGTCTTTAATTACAAAATTTGAGCTGGACTATAAGGGAGATGCTCAGCTTCCTCCTTCCTTCCTTCACTCTTCGAGCGCATCTCCAGGGTTACTGCTAGATGACCCCAGGTTTCTTTTCCTCATAAATTGTTGAAAATATTTCTTCCTCTTCCTAGCTACTTCCCTCGACCTTTCATGTATATTAGTCACTTTTGCTTCAGTCAGATCCGGCACTATATCATGAGTGGTTCTCCAAGTAACAGCCTCCTCAGCATCTATGCTATCGTTCTCATTTGTCATTGGTGGGGTATTATCCATATCCATTGTTGGGTTTGCCTCTTGTCTCCTCCAAGCTTGCTATTCTTCCAAATAGCAGATGATTCTTACTTCCTTGCTATTCTAGGGTTCATCGACTCCAGAAGCGGTCTGGTTTCCTGCTTCTTGTTCTGGTCCTCCTTCTTGGTCTTCATCCGAATCTTCCTCGGATTCTTCCTCCGAATCTTCACTTGCTTCTCACATCTGCTCCTCTCTTATTACCGTTCCATTCCTGCTTAGACGTAGAACCTCGTTCCATCTTAGCTGGACTCTCATGAAGGTTGGTGGCTCAGTGGATACTTCAGTTGGTGGTGCAGAAACTTATTGGTAAACTCCATGCCAGTAGAAGACTTCGTTGAGATCAGCTTTCATCCATTCTAGGTAATCCATTAAATTGATGTGTGCGTACACGAATACTGGTCCTATTCGTGTCCAAGTTCGGAAATCGGGAAGAGTTCGGCTTCCATCTTCCCTAAGGATAAACGTTAATTCCTTCAGCATTGGTCGGTCTCTGGCTATGGCGGCGATCCATTCCACGGCATATATCATCTCTATATAGGACAATTTCTTCCCTAGTGGACAGTTATGGATGGTCTGCACTACTCCTTTTCCGCTCTGTATTCATCATTTCTTTCTTCCAAATCAAAAACATTTCTCGGATGGTCTTAGGTTGTCCAGCCAAAGCAAGCTCTTCACACAACACCCTAAGTCTCATACGGTAATTCTCCAAGTTTTCAAAGGGTCCTTTTTTGAAATTCTTAGCCTGCAGATGGGCCTCGTCTAAGGTAATCTATGCAAAAGAGAGAGAAGTTAGAAAACTTACTCTACCCATTCTATCTTATGTAGGTCTTTTCGTATTTCTATTCTAGTTTGTTTCTTCTTAAGTCCAATCCTATAATTATGTTTCCTAGATTCTTAACCATGCTCTGATACGAACTTAAACTTTCACGCTCCAAGGGATATCCTAAACGTAACAATATGCCACACTCAACATTAAAGCTTAAGTATGACAAAGTTAGTCATTCCCAGAAGCTTTGATATTAAGTGTAAGACGTGATCTCATAAATTTAGAGAACTATACATGGAATTATGAAGCTTAAGAAGATGTAATAACGAATTAAGAAAAGAAGATTCATAGTATTCATTTGTTCATGACAATAGTCTTACAAATCTTAGGGGCATTCCCCGGTTACAAATAACTGTAGCCTATTACAAGAATATTTCTACATCTTATCCAATACTAAACTTCATCCAGTAATTCCTTAACCAAAAAGGAAAATACTTGGCTGCAGGGTCCTCATAGCCTCAACCACAAATAGGTAAACTGCAAAAGATATCTATAGGGGTACAAGCTAATAGGCTTGGTGAGAATTATTTCCATAAGTAAACTTCTTGTGTAATGAAGTTCAAACAAGTTATTTAAGTAGACAAATGGAATGCAACATACACGTAGGTAAACAAGGCATATAGTTTTCTGGGAACTATATGTTGAATGGATTTACACCATCCATTCGGGGTTTGGTGATACGTAACCTCAAACAAGTAATTTTAGTAAAAAAATTATGCTTTCGATCAATACCACCAAGCATATTAAGTCTACTTGATTTGAGCCATGCTTTTGGACTTTCCACCTAGCATTTAACTTGATGTCGCCAAGCAATCGCTTTCGATCATAATCACCAAGTGTTGCTTTCGACTATAGCTACCATCCTTCTCACCCAAGGACAATAACCCAATGCAATGTAACTCACTTTGTGGTATATATAAATCAATTTATTTATGATATCATAGTATCATTATTATCAATTTTAAGTGATCATAGAATTTCATACAAATCAAGTGCTATATTAAAACAAACATTTAACCAATTCCAGCCTCGATATTCTTAGGATCCTTTCAAAAACATTTTCATACATATCAATTTGTCTTTTCTTAATTCTAATGCGACTAAACTACAAGCATAATCAAGTAATGTCATGCCCCAATAGTACCGTAGTAGTAATATATATATTATGATACAGCCTGATAATCCTGACGGTATCAAATACATATATCCATACTAGAACTACTTTGGAAAGTGACATGAGTTTAACAAAAACAGGATCTTTTTGGTTGCGTGATAAGAAACGATGAAAGTAAATAAAATCACAATACCATAATTAAATGCTACTGTCTGAATAGTAACTATTACAAACCATAAAACTATCTAAGTTCTTGGATAATAAAATTGATGCACTAACACCAATTAATACATATAAATAAAGAAACTACTTTTCCATGTTTCCAAAACTCTTCCAGCTTTAGAATCATACCGGCTCTAAGCTCCTAGAAGCCACCAACCAAGGCTGAAGTGTCATCCTGTAAGGACTGTAGGAGTGTGAGCATAACCACGGGCTCAGTGAATAACCAGACTTATCACAACAAGCAAGTTATTATCAATCATATGTAATGCATCAATCAAACACATGAACAATTACAGCTTGGACAAATCGGAATCCAAACAGGATGGAGATTTATGCCCTCTCATCGGGGTTGAAGAAACCAATACCTGAATCACCTACCCAGGAGAAACTAAGTACACAGGAATCCATAATCCTCACAATTATTATCTCTTTATGTTAATGATGTTTTAGACACTCAGTTCCTGTTTTGTACCTTAGAAACTCCACTAAGTGTTAGCCATTTCATAGCGATACCATGAGCAGCGTCCTTCATTACTAGTTAGTTCCATGGAACCGACAGAACAAGGTAAACTTGCGTAGAACTAATAGCCTTTTGCCTAGAAAAACCAAGTATTACCAAAGAACCGAAATTCTAACACGTAGTAGGCGTTCGTAAAAACATAATGCAGTATGTGCAAATCATGCTATGCATGTACCATTTTACTTATGGGTTTGATAATTTTTAGTCAAGTTATAAGTGTTCAAACTTTATTCAGACATTCAACATGCTTCACATACAGTAATTTCACAAGCCAATCATTATCACTTTGGATTAGTAATATTTATCAGACGAATAATTTCAAACAACAAGCAAATCCCATAAGCCCATACGCACCAGAGTTCATTATTATTAACTTTGTATTTTAGTGCAACGAAACTACAATCACAAACAATGTAACAAGTCTAAGTTACTCACCTGCTCATACTGATCAGTCGTAGTAATCGACCCGGGAATCCTCGACAGTATCAAAATTACCTATTAAGATAAAGTATTTGTCAATAATATTTATAAATAGAAAGTTAAATTTCTATGAGTGTCTAAGTGTCCTATGTCGGTATTTGATATCATTCCTATGGTTTATAGCGATTTCTTAAAGTAAATAAATTTTTATTGTTTAATTCTTTCAAGTTTCTTTTGAGTATATCTATATATTATGGAGGATCTTATTTAAATTTTCATCAATATCCTAAACTCTATCATAACTTGTAGAAGTCTTGATATATATATTTTCTATGAATTTGTTCGTACACTTTTCTTGTGATGTAAGACTTCTAATCATGCTTGTAAAGCTTGTTTTATCAAGCTTTATGTTCATATAATGTCTTAGAAGCTTTAAACATGCATTTAGACTAATTAGATGAAGTTTGAGTCTTGTTTTGTCCACTTTATCCTTAAATCCGAATTTACTTTTACCATATTCCTAATATTTCTAAGTTGTTGTTTTTCTTTTCCATCAATATCTAAGCATTCTCAACACATCAACCATCTCTCCATTTGAATTCATCCAAGGATTAACAACTTTTTTCCAACCACCAAAACTTTCTTCCAATACTCAATAATCCATCCTAAGGTCTATGCATAAATTTAACAAGGATAGGTTGTAGTTTGGAACTTACCTTGGATTGGAATGGAAGGAGGTTGTTCAACTTCCTCTTAAAGCAAAATTAAACCTAGATCAAGGATTAGAGGATGAGTTTCTAGCTAAACAACATTAACTATAATAAAAGTTTACTAATGCAATCCAATTTTCTTACCTTAACAAGCTAGTTTGCTCCTCTTGAACCTTAAGATAACTTAGGAATTTTTTATTTGGTTTTGGTTGTTGTTGATGAGCTTAGTGTGTAGATAAGGTATGGAAGTAGGCTAGGGGTTTATGGTTTCTCACACAAGGTTCCAAAGCTTCTATGTTGAAGGTGGTAATGGATAAAGGAAAGGAAAAAGTGCTGGACGCACTAGTGTTTGCAGCTGGGTTTTTGGAGTGTTTTTGTGGGATTTATGAGCTCAAATTTTGTCTAACTTAGGCTTATATACATATACTAAGTATAGGCTAAGTTTTAGAGGCTAAAGAATGGGTTTTGGGCTTGAAAAATGTCCACAAATGCAGTTGTAAATTTCTACACGATTTTGCAAAGTTGAATCCAAAATTTGACTTGGGTGGACAGATTTTTGTGGCTTGTGTTTGTTTGGTAGCTAATTAATGCTATTTATGTGTGTAAAAATAAGAGCTTAAATTGTATAAAAATCGGGTCAAAATCTGCTGAAGTTTGGAAGTGTGAAATCTGAAATTTCTGGAACAATTTTTCTTGATTTTTGGGATGAATTTTGGATCCGATTTTCTCATTAATTTTTGGTGTATGAAGCGTCCATTTGAAGGCCCTTTATTGGTGTTTAATTGGTCAAAATATCAGCTCATTTAATCCTAGGAATATTGCAAAAATCGGAGTTGAATTTGGAGAAGTGTACTGCTGTATTTATTGAATTTTTCTCCTCTATTGCAGCTGGCAACATCTGATTTTTGCAAAAATATTTGGGATGGTTATGGTTGTTTATCCAAGATGAAATTCTCCTCATTTATTGTTGTTTACATGTGGAGTGTTTTGGTTGGTTAGTGGGTCAATTTTGTTTGAAGTTTAAGGCTCAATTTCAGATCAAACTAAGTCAAAAAATCAGGCCTCTGCAGCAGGGGAGGTTCTTGCTACTGTATCACGATTTTTCTAGCTAAGTTTGGAGCTGTATTCCTCTTCTATTTGGTTATAATTCTTGCACATTAATTGTGGGTTATAGGTATAGCTTTTGGGTTGGTTGGAGTGTCTTTTCGGGTTGAAATTCGTTGTGAAAATCGGAGCAAAGTTGGGTCAAATGTCAGTTGGTTAAAATTCAAATCCCCTGTTGTTGCTGCTCTGTCTCGTTGGTGCTCTATTCCAGCTACTTGTTGTGCGTGTGTGTGGATGGATGCTGCTCGATGGTGCTGCCTGCTGCTCAGTTGTGCGTGGAGTTGATGCTCGGTCATTCCTTGCTGCTGCTCGTATGCTGGAATGGGGCTGTGTGTTCGCTGGTGCTGCTGCTGCTTGTTGCGCTGGAATGGGGCTATGTGTTCGATGGTGCTGCTGCTGCTTGTTGCACGCCCGAGGGATTCCACTACTCGGTTGACCTTGCTGCTTGCGCGTGAAGGGCTGCTTGCTGCTCGATGGATTGCCGTTGCCATGCGTCTCCTATTGTGCGCTTGGGGCTTCAGCTGCTCGGTCATCCTGCAGCGCGTGGAATGAGCTTCACTCGGTTGACTCCTCTACTGATCAACGTTCCAGATTTCCATTTGTGTAACAGTGGGATTGCCCGATTTTATATATATATATATGTGTGTATATATTTAATAGTTACTAATAAAAAAAATTTTACTAAGAAAATAAATTATTCGCATATATCTATACTTATTATATTTACGTTTTATCGAGATAATTTTATCTAAGTTACTACAAAAATTTTAATTATTTGTATTTTCAAATTTTTTGTTAGAACTTCACACGATTAATTATTTTTAGTATTTTTAACTTACATGATTAAAATTTCAAGTTCGATGAATTAAATTAGGAACCAAGTCCTAATAAATTTAGAATTTCCTAACAATTAAAACAGCGGGTTTGAAATTTTCTTTTTAGATCTAAATTGATAGTTATTGTTCAGTATTAGTGTCTATTTGTATTTGTAATCTATTGTTTTATACCAATAAGCTCTATAAATAAACTGTATCTTATCGGTTTCGAAATTTTAAAACTATTTTAGTTATTATATCTTGAATTATCAGTTCAAGATGCGAAATCTTGATTTTGGTATCTATTAAGATCGAGAAAATTTTTATTCAAGTTTTCAACCTAGGAACGAGTTTATTATAACTCATAGGTCTATTCTAGGATTTTATCGAATCCTAAATTCACTATCTACTTTACGTTTCTGTTTTACTATTGTATCCTTATTGTGAAAAATTTCGGGGTTTACAAGTAAAGCACTTTAAGGAAATAAACTCACGATGCCATGTCGACACTTCTCTAAACGGATGACTCGTTCGAACAATCCAATAGTCGAAATAATCCTCGAGTTATGGCTATCCTTCCTCGGAATCACCTAATCAAGGAAAATACCTAAAATGAGTATTTCTTGATGACTTTCTTGAATTTTGAAAAAACAATGTCATGAGAACATCAAAGTTCGTATAAAGAAGACTCAATTTAAAATGGCCATAACTTGGTCATTTTAACTCGGAATTGCATATAATATACCGTTTCTACCTACTCAAAAAGATCTATCTATTTCTAAAACTATTTTTATCAAACTAGATCATTTAGGCTCTGAAACAGTGGTGATCAAATTTACCACGAATTTTCCTATCCCAAAAGCAATTTGTTTCAAACATTAAATCATTCAAAAATTGCTTTGATAAATACTTAGTTTTCTATATAGTAAAAAATTCCTTTTTCATAGATATAGCTCATATTTTATCCATGCTCAAGTGTTTGTTGTCCAACCATGTTTCTTGAGTAAAACAATATTATTTAAGAGTTTAGAAAACTATAGTTTACAAGAAATCCATTTTGTAAATCCTCTAAAATGAATATTTTGATTCCTTTGTATTCAAAAAATCTCTTTATGTTTATCTTACTATTTTTCTAAATAATTTTTTTATAACATAAATTTCTTCTTTTCTAAATTTTCAATATTAGTGCTACTTTTTCTATTTGTTTTCTTTGACTATTTATTTGAAAAATCTTGGTTTTGAAAATTTTCATTTTCGTTTTAAGGGGTTTCCTTATATTATGTTTTTGTGAAAATATTTTAGTACCAAAGTCATCTTCTTTTTAAGAAAACAAGTAATATAGAAAGGATTTAAGAAACTTTTTCAAAACAAAAGTAGCTTTTTAAAATTATAGTGAGTTCTTCCTAAAGCTTGGAAAAGAATAAATTTACTTTGGTTAAACCATAGATTTTATATTTCATATAGAACTATTCCTAAGTGATAAATCTCCTTTTTATTAATTAATTGGAGCTTTGTAAATTTGGACAAAATCTTAATGGACTTGGTTATGAGAAATAATAACAAGCAAAAATAACATAAATAATAAATAAAGTCAAGTATTGGGAGTCTTAGCTTCTTCAAGGCTCCCAGGACTAAGAAGTAGACTAGTCCCAAAAGAAAGAAATAAAAATAAAAGAAAGAAAATTGTTTTGACTTGATGAAGAGAAATCTAATACTAGAGACTAGTCTTAAAACTGTAATCCCCCAAATTTTACGTAACATGATTTTAACAAAATGCTAAAAATGTAATACAGAATTATTTAGAATGTTTGAAACAAGTAGTAAAAATCACTCCAAATTTTTCTCGATTTAAAAAATGTCAAAGAATGAATTTAATTATAGTTAGAAAGATTAAGAATCGTTACCAATAAAAAATATTTCGAAGTACAAACTGTAACTTCTATGATCGCAAATAATTTAAAACGACGATAAACCAATCGTTCATATAAAATTACTAAATTCTCTAAGCTCAATACTTCGGGAATAAATCATATACTTGTTAACTAATGAAATAATAGTATTCAAAATCTAATAACAATATTAAGTAGCACTAGAAAAAATATGTTGTTATAGATAACTCATATACAATAAAATGTAATATTTGGTAAAATAATCACTAGTTCAACAAGAAATCATAAGTTAACCTTGAATTTAAGTCACAATAACAAATGATTAATTTCAAACTCGATATATACAATCTATTAACAGTACTTCTGGTATAGTACGATAATCTAAAAATGAATTACTAGGATTATCAATACATAATAGATTCTAATACCGAGCAATAATTATTAATTTAGATCTAAAACAGAAAATTCCAAACTCGTTGTTTTACTTTTAGGAAATTTTGAATTCATTAAGACTAAGTTCCTAAATTAATTTATTGAACTTGAAAAAAAAAAATTAATCACGTAAGTTAAAATACTAAAAACGATTAATTGTGTAAACTTTAAACTAAAAACTTGAAAATATAAATAATCTAGAGTTTTTGTAGTGACTTAGATAATTCTATCTAGATTAAACTCATACGTGTAACAATTATAAATATACGTTTATAATTTAATATTAGCAAAATAACTAATAAATAATTGATAAGCAATTAAAAAAATAATAATAAATAAATAAATTAATAAATAACTCTAATTTAACCGCTGCATGAATTGGATGCTTGGACTTGAAGCAGCAGATGGCGCGCAGCAGCAACACCCATGAACAGCATGGCAGGCCATTCCCTCGCACAAGCAGCAGCAGAAGACCGAGTTCCTCTCCCACGCGCTGCAGTGTGAAGCCCCGAACAGAATGTGTCAACCAAGGATGCTGAACAGAGGACCGTTGTAGCTTCACATCCACGCGCAGAAAATTACGAAGGCAGCCATTGTCCCACGCGCTGCAGGTCCACGCACGAGCAGCGTATGAAAATCACGGACCGAGCGAGCAGTATCCAATGAACAAGCAGCAGCAGCAGAGGAACGATGCAACCTCTTCTCCCACGTGCGAAGCAGAGTGAGTCACGCACAAAATCACGGACAAGATGTAGAGGACATCCCAGCTGTAATATAATTTACGCCTAGCTAGTATAAAACAAATTCAAAAACATGGACAGAATCCACACGCGGGAATGCTGGAAGCTGAAGAATTAGGTGCAAAAGTCTTCACGTTGAACAGAAATTTCGACTGCATTCCACGCCCACAATTCAAGCTGGGAAACAGAGAATTCATGTTGAAGCAGAATAGCAGCAGCAACAGCAAGGCAAACCTCGGTTGTAGAGTTCACACACAAACATTCAACTTTGATCCATTTTGAACTCCAAAGTTCAAGTTGAAAGTGACATAAAATCCAATTAAAACAATCCACATCATATCAATATTAAATACTAAGAATTTTAACTCAAATAACCAACCAAAACAATACCAAATCTGTCTTGAAATCACCAAACCAGCAGCTGCAGCAGTAGAAAATCAACAAATAAACTACAGCAGAAAAGTTGGAACAGAGCACCCACAAGCTGACTTTTACCCGACTTTGCTCCGAATTTAAACACACAAATCCAACTTGAAAATGACTTGAAATCCAACTAAAATACTCCACATATAAACAACATTAAATACCAAGAATGTCAGCTCAAGAAAACAACCAAACAGTTACAAAATTGCCCTGAAATACCTAATAAAAACAAGCAGCTGTGTAGAGGAAATTCAAACAAAAATATTGCAGCATTCACATCTAAGTTGCCTAATTTAAACACAAAATTTCAACAAGAAAATAACATCCAAACCAACCACAAAATAACAGCTAAGATCTTCATTAATTAAGGAAGAAATCCAACTCAAATCAAAGTCAAACTTAGCTCTAAAATATTGTCCAAATCTTTGTTGAAAAACCTGCAAGGGGTGGAAAAACAACAACAACTGCAGCAGAAATTACAAATTCAACCTCTGTTCTAGCTCAAATTTTGATCCGATTTTTACACAAGCTGAGCCCCAAAATTTACACACATAAATGGTATTAATTAGCTACCAAACAAATATAATTAATGCCCTCAAAGTTAGCCATAGATCTATCAAAACAAAGTCTAAATTTGCAACTCTAAATTGCCAAATTCGTATGAAAAATTCCAGCTACTATTTTGCATATTTTTCAAGTCCAAAACCCATTCCATAGCTTCTAAAACTTAGCCTAGTCTTAGTATATGTATATAAGCTTAAGTTAGACACAATTTGAGCTCATAACTCTCACAAAATCCTCCAAAAAACATAGCCACCAAGAGAAGTGCGTCCAGCTCTTTTTCTTTTCTTTTTCCATTGCAACCTTCAACTTAGAAGCTTAGAAAACCTTGTGTGATCAACCATATACCCCTAGCTTACTTCCATATTCTATCTATACACTAAGTACATCCAAAAACATCAATTCCTCTCTCTAACAACATCCAAAACCAAATAAAAAAAAAAGTTTTAGTTATCATAAAATCCAAGATGGAAAAGCTAGCTTAATAAGGTAAGAATATTGGTTAGAATTTGTAAGCTTCCATTATAGTTAATGATGCTAACTCATAATTTAATTAAGAACTCATCATCTAACCTTGGTACAGGTTCGATTCTTGCTTAAAAGGAAGTTGAAAATCCTTTTTCCATTCCAAGCCAAGGTAAGTCCTAAACTATCAACCTATCATTGTTATAGTTATGTATAGACTCTAGGATGAATTGTTTAGTATTGAAGAAAGGTTATATAGTTGAAATTGCTAACCCATGGATCAATTCAAGTAGATGGATGGTTGATATGTTAGAAATGTCTAGATATTGTTGGTAAAGAAAGACAACAACTTAGAAATATTATAAAGATGGTAATAGTAAATTCGTATTTTGGAATGAAGTAGGCAAAACAAGACTCAAATTTCATCTAAACTAGTCTAAACTTTATTTAATGCTTCTAAGACCTTATATGAACATAATAATTGATAAAAACAAGCTTTAAAAATCATGATTAGAGGCATTATATTGCAAGAAAAATATAATTATGAACAATTTATGGAAACTATACATATTGATAATTTTCCAAATTATAAGTGAGCTAAAGAAATAGATAAGAGGATTAAATGATTTTAAGTTATTGGTGGAACAAAGGATGATACATAATTATTTAAGGATTATGGAAGCATCAGCTTGAAAGTTAGAACTCTAAGCTTTAGAAAACTAGGAACCAAAAGAAATCAAATAAAGAAAAATGTTCAAAAGATCAAATAAACTGTATTGATATATTTACTATAAGCCAAAAACGACCTCATCGATGGATTGTATTGGGAAACTACTATAAAAACAATTATTTATTCGTCAAAAAGGATTAAAAATGAGTTAGATATGATTAAAACAAGTTTTGATTACAATTGTCAGAATTGTCTTGAAATCTATGCATATATTTCATAAATTTAAAAATTGCACAAATCTCTTTTCTTGAAAAATAATTTCACTACTAGAAAGTACTCTTCGGGTACTATCAAATCGACTATTTATACAACGAAATCGGATTTAAAACGAATAAGAAATCACAAACTAGAAAATCATTCAGTTTACACTCTTAATAAACCAACATCAATTTTACTATTATTCCTATAAGTATGATTATAATTATTGCTATTAATATTACTACTGAGTATATTATTCAATGTTGATGATATTTTCATTTAGAGTTATGAATGATTATTAATATTGTTATTTTCACGTTAGTGCTACTGTATTCATATTATCATCTATACTATTATTATTTTTGTCATTAATACTATTAATTACCAATAGTATGAAGATGATTATTATTATTATACCTGTATTTATTACTAATATTGATATTAACGTTCCGAAACTAATATTACTAATAATATTGTAATATTAAACTTAGCTTGTTTTGCAATAAGAATGAAACTGAAGTATAATAGAAATTTGATATATCTACATACAATTTTATAAATTTTGAAAGATAGATACTAAAACATACCCTTAAATAAATAAAAATACCAATTGAGAGACAGATAAGGTTGACGGGCAAAGATTTAATAAATAAAAATCTTCTATTAAAGCAGTAGAACTTAAGAAAAGACAAACCCTTGAATAAAAATATAGATAGAAATAACAAACCACCGATACGGAATATTTAGGTATCTAAAATGATTTAATTAAATTATTTAATGATGCAATAATTAAAGTAACGGGTTTAGTCTAATATTCGGCAATTAGAATCAGCGCCTTTAATTATAGGAAGACTTCTCTTATAGAAATAATTCAATAATAAATCTCTGTTATTCCCTTTCATAGGAAAATAGATCAATACCCGAATTTCTGGTAGCTTATACAACAACTTAGCGAGGACCACAGGTGAGTAACTTAGACTTGTTACATTGTTTGTGTTTGTAGTATAGTTGCATTTGGAATAATATATATATAATATATTCAATTGATATGCATGCGGGATTGGGATACAGCATGATGCGTGGTGTATGATTGAATGGCAAATTATCATAATATAAGCGATAATCCTATCGTATGATAAATATTGTATAAAATATGTTGATGATTGTTTGTAAATTATATGATCGCCTTAAACTTGATTAACAACTGTCGTACTATAAATGAAACGGACATGCATCGCACGATTTGCATAAACTGCATTATATTTTTACGAACACTTATTACGTGTTAGAATTTCGGTTCTTGGTAATACTTGGTTTTTCTAGGCAATGGGCTATTAGTTCTACGCAAGTTTACCTTGTTCTGTCGGTTCCATGGGAACTAACTGATAATGAAGGACGCCGCCCATGGTATCGCTGTGAAATGGCTAACACTTAGTGGAGTTTCTAAGGTACAAGACAGGAACTGAGTGTTTAAAATTTCATTAACATAAAGAGATAATAATTGTGAGGATTATGGATTCCTGTGTACTTAGTTTCTTTGGGGTAGGTGATTCAGGTATCGGTTCCTTCAACCCTGATGAGAGGGCGTAAATCTCCATCCTGTTTGGATTCCGGATTGTCCAAGCTTGTAATTGTTCATGTGTTTGATTGATGCATTACATATGATTGATAATAACTTGCTTGTTGTGATAAGTCTGGTTATTCACTGAGCCCGTGGTTCGCTCACCCCCCTACAGTTTTTGTGCAGGATTATTACTAGCTGGGATTAGGCTAGGAATGTGTGAAGAGAGCTTCTCCAACAAACTTTATTAAAGATAGATATGTAGGATATGGAAACTTAGTACGTAAATTAGATGAATTTTGAATTTTGTATGTTGTAGTTTGGAAACCCAATTTCACTATTTGGTGGGGGATACCGATTCTCTGTGATCTTGTGGAAATTGGAAAATCGGATTCCATAATTGAAATACTGTAATATATTATATCATTTGTATGATAAACATTTATAAATAAGAGTCTTGTATACTCTGACATACAAGATGGCTCTCATGTTACGGGTGCACACGTGATGTGATGGCTTTAGATAAATCCTGTTAGGCCCCCATATTAGAGTCGTGACAAAAACAACAAGAAATAAATAAATTGTAAAAGAAGAAATAAATAAATTACTTTGCATGAAAGAAAGAAATTGCAAATGAGCTTATATGCTCTAAAGAATATATATATATATAAGATATTAATAGTACTTAGTTAGATACAATAACAATAATAATATAAACATTGTAAAATAGCAACATAAATATAAATAGATATTCATGAACAAGAACAATACATGAACATAGTGTAGCTTCCATAACATTTAGTTTTTGGAGACTCAACCATGATCATGTAAAGTTACATGACATGAGAAGGAAGAACTTGTAAAAAAAAGTTTACCTAAAGAGGGTTTTTAAAGTATTATGTGAGAATGGGTTTTGTGTATGTAGAAGGTGGTTTGAGATAATTTTGAGATAGTTTTGAGAGAGTATTTGGAGAAAGTGTAGAGAGGAAATTTTTGGTAGTAAATTTTTGGGTAGTAATTGTGTGAAAGAAGTGAAAAAGGATGAGGGTATTATAGGAAATGAGGAGTGAATTTTTGTGTGATTTAAATAAAAGAAAATTGAAAAAAATGAGGAAGGGGGGGGGGGGGGGGGGGGGGGGTGGGGGGGTGTGGGGGGGGTGGGGGGGGTGGCGCACCGGCCACATGAAGAGAGAGGGGAGGGAGAGATTTTATTTTGTATTTTGTTGATTAAATGAAGTAATAAGTAAGGTAGATATGAAATAAAGTTATGGGAAAGGTAAAAAGTAAAGATAATAGGTGTTATGTATAAGAATAGATGTTAGAAAAAGTAAAGATAAAAGAATAGTATGGATAGTAATGAATAGTGTAATGTAAAGTAGATATGACTAATAAAGTACCGGTAGTAAGAAAATACGCGTATAATTACGATATCTGATATTTTTACTTACCAAAAATTATAAAACTGATATTTTTAAAAACCTTATATTTTTACGATTCTAACGGTATATCTGGAATATTTTTACTATTCCGAGTCCCAAGACACGTTTTTCAAGAACTGTATCCGTTCGGGTTCAAACGATTTGCAATTTTACTAATATGATCTTTTTTAAGCTTCTTTATGTAATTACGAAACTATTCTACATACTAATCTCCTACTTACTTTCTTAGGGTTGCTTATTCGGGATTATCGGACTTGAACCATTTCGTCTAACTAGCATTTTGTGAATTTAGGATTTCCGGTTGACTTCCTAATAGGGTTTAAGCTAAACCGATCACAAAACTTTGGAACATAGCCTTGTAGCTTCTCATCTTGGTAGACATCATCATGGCTCATTCGGGTATGGTTCCATACCCAAATCATTGATTCATGGTCTATTTTTATGGATCATAATTGTACCCATGAAGACCGAGTTGATTCTCTATTTTTGAGAATTGGTTGGTCTCACGATTTAGCTCTAGTTTAGCTAAAACCATGCGTCAATTTTTTTTTTTTTTTGGGAAATCCTGCCAAATCACCATGCAAATTTTTAAAAAATTATAGATAAATGTAGATAAAGAGCTGTCTTAGAACTATACATTTGAAAAATTAAAAATAAATGTACATTTGGATGATGGTGAAATATATATATGATATTTGCTTTTTCCCAACTACTAAGAATAATGGATCTAACAACCATTTAATTTTGGTTGAAACTTTGCAGGCTAAAGCTTGCATTCTTATTTCCACTTTCTATTTTGGTCAAAAGTTGCAACTAGGGCTTGATTTTCTTTACTTTTGTTTTTGTTTCTTTTTATGATTGATGAATTGACCCATCAAGTCTTTAGATCAACCACTGGGTTTTGACCTGATGTTTATGACCTGCCTAAACTGATGGGTTTTAAGCACCTTGTGTCACGACTCTAAATAGGGGCCTAGTAGGATTTATCTAAAGCTATCATATCACGTGTGCACCCGTAACATGAGAGTCGTCTTGTATGTCAGAGTGTACAAGACTCTATTTATTTATCAATGTTTACCATATAAATGATATAATATATTACAAGACTTCAGCTATGGAATCCGATTTTCCCAATTTCTACCAAGATCTCAGAGAATTGGTATCCCCTACCAATTAGTGAAAATAGGTTTCAAACTATAACTTATAAATTTCAACAATATAAATTTATCTAGTTACATTCTAAGTTTACTATATCCTATATCTCTATCTATAATAGAGTTCGTTGAGAAGCTCTCTTCATACATTCC